>JAGKQA010000097.1:0-135000 GCA_022609195.1 Plenodomus libanotidis
AAGAGGTCGCGCCGGGTTGAGAGTATAATCAGTTTGCTCAGACTCAAAAGACGAAGAAATTGATACAAGATTTGAGACCTGCAGCCCACTATTCGATCACAGGGGTCAGGTCAAGAAATTGTGACGGACTTGGCACCTGTCTTATGCTTCATCAGTAATATATTCGCCTTTTGGACCAATCTGCTTTTATGCCTAGCCTTTACTAATATACTTTGCTAACGGTCCCAAAGCTCTCTATTTGCTTTATAAAGTCCCCGATATACTAACTTATCTATTATGCCTCTATCTCTTATCCCTTTATACATTATTCTCGCCATATCTACGTAGAGTTCATTATCAACCTTCCATAGAGTACTAATTATATGGCGGAACCCCGCCAGCTGGCAGGCGCTAATGAGGTGGATGCTCTCGCCGATGAACCTCTTATCTCTGATCTAGCCGGTTCCGCAAGCCGAAAGGTAGGCAAGGAATAGCGATCGCTTGCGAAGATTCATCTCCAGAAGCGTCGCCATTGTTAATGGGTCACTTTTCCAATCCTCTAGGAGCAAATAGCTCTATAAAGGATCGACATTATCCGTATAGCCATAACTAGCAAAATGGAATACGTTGCAATTTTTGAGATGTAAGATGAGGTCTTGCTTACGCCGCCCTAATTTAATAGGATTGAAGGCCATCAACCTATAAAGGTCGCATAGCATTGCTACCTCTTCAGCTGCGAAAGGAAGCCTCCTAGTGATCTCTGGAGTATCTTACATGGCGATCAAAAGCGCCTGGTCTGGGGCCGATGGTGTCCCCTTTAAAACGAGACGTTAGCGGCCGTGGATAATTGCCTTGACAGACGAGCTATAGGATAGCATGACCCTATCAAGCACTGTTTTAGTAGAACCTTTGCCGTAATGCCCAGCCGCGTAGAGAGGAAATTTGCTGATAGGACCCGTAGGAAGCCACTATATATAGGGCCAATTATGGTTGGACGGGGACCTGGTAAACCCAAGCGCGTTAAGAATCGGACTTACAACGGCATCCTATAGCTATGCTAGAACGCAAGGATCCCTAAGATCATCTCCCTATGCCTTTTCCTTGATTTTCGTAATCTTGAGATAAGGCAAGGTTAAAGACCGTATCTAATACTGCTCGACGAATATCGTATTGCATTAATACTCGCTAACATTAATAATGACGATGGGACTATAACTCGCAGCATTCCGCATTTGTCCTTTACTTAGGGCAAGCAAGAAGTCGTCGAATCCGGTTTGCTTCCGAATCTCGATAATCAGGCTATCAAGCTCATTGCTTGCCGCGGAACGCCGGCTCGCTCAAGCCTGCCAGGAGAACTTGTCATTTCCGTCTATAAGAGAGGAGTTGCGGATAGGTATGTCTACTTCGTTCCGAAAATAGACAAACCGCTCTGCTAGTTTAGGATGCCTCTCTCGGAGGTCCAGAATATCCATTCGCATCTCTTCGACAGATATTGCGAGGATGCCGCGACCTTGCTCAAGGAAGTCCAGTGCAACTAACGGCCCCTTCCCTAAGTGCAATGCCGCCGCTAATGCATCCGAGGCTATACCAGCTACTTGGCTAAGTATATGCTGCTTATCGGAATTTTCGAGAGATCGTATTGCTAGTTTGGAAATAAAAGGAACGGCAATAACTGCGGCCTCATAAGCCGTTTGCCAGTCCGAAGCATTTGCACAAAGTTGAAGAACTTTCATGCCAGCTCGTAAACGAGTGCTAATAGCCGAGTTGAATTGACGTAGAGAATATTCAAAGGTTAAAATAGCTTGTTCGAGGTCGGCCATGGCTCCTGTTCTCGAGTATCTGTCGCTAAGTCGATTCCCGAGGTTACTTAGACATCCTGCCCGGTCGGGATGGTCTTCTGGAGTCGCATCGATTGCTTCTTTTCCGACTTGGATGGCTTGTTCGAGGTCGGCCATGGCTCCTGTTCTTGAGTATCTGTTGCCAAGTACAGTCCCGAGGTTATTTAGACATATTGCCCGGTCTGGATAGTCTTCTGGAGTCGCCTCAACTGCTTCTGTCGGAGGCGTCCTCAGAGCCGGATTCGCAAGCAACTTCACCGTCCGCAGAAACGATCTGGGCGTAAGTGCCTTGGGCTAGCCCTGGAGGGCAAGAGGGCTGTAGAGAGTAGTGGTATTTTGAGTTGTATAACGATTTGGGCGCAAGTGCCTTGGGCTAGCGGGCTAGCCCTGGAGGGCAAGAGAGCTGTAGAGAGTAGTGGTTATTTCGAGTTGAATATATTTCATTTACCCTATAATTAAGGCTATGTCTTTTTCCGGCCTATATATCAAGATGATCCTATACCGGCGACCTGCTAACCCGAGGTGGGTTAGCTTCTACCTATATAGGAGGTTCTCTCACTTAGTAGGTAAAGTCTCGAGATACTGGGAAGTCGTAAGCTTTGCTGGGAAGCGTATAGTAGAGGCTGCTATAGCCCGATTTCCTGCCAGATGCGGCTGTCCATACTAGCTACTTAGGATACTTTTGGTCATCTGTGTTGAACGCGTGCCTAGGCTTGTTATTGCCTACTTTTCAGAATTTAACAGTATACGGTATACCCTTTATGCTCTCGCGCTCTCAATTATCTCTTATCTACGCCAAGTTGCCTAGTAACCCTACTTCAGAGACCCAGCGTACTGAGCCCGACCAAGTCCAGGCGATATCGGGAACGAAACGAGGTTGAACAACCTTGAGATTACTGGCACCAGATATACAGCCACTTTGCGCATATATTGCTAGCTAAGTGTAATCATCCCTTGTACTAGCGTTACTGTGAGCCAGCCATGACACCAGATTCATTATGCCTATCGACACTTTATATCGATATCTATGGATGCCTATCGATACTTTATGTCGATATGTTTCCCCAGCGCCCAGCTACTCATTTTGCTTAAGTGGGGGCTGGTTCCAGGCAGTGGGCGCTACCTACAAGCGCTTAGAATCGGCCAATCGCGATCGTCCATCGGGTGTGGCATAGCGAAATGTCTAGGTTTCTATACTATACCAAACCTTGCCAAAGCGAATAATATATTCAATTATCTGCATAATAAATATGCGATCAAGCATTAGCCATACAAGAATGCACACCTAGGCATACGACTCCTACCCACACTATATAGTAGCACTATCGTCCAGCAAACTTTTTAAGCAGATCGTATACAAACATATATATAGAGCGAGCAGGTCCATTACGTCATTAAATCAGCCTGCCTTAAGACTAGAGCAGTTAATATTAGTATTCCCGAAGTCTTATTGTATATAGGTATGCAGTAAGCCTTATAAGTAATGCTGTATAGCATTACGGGTCTAGTCTCGGAGAATATCCATTTACTAGTAGCCTTACATATTATTGCGAAATGTGTTGCTATTAACTAGAAAGCATTGCTTAAGACAGTTACTATCCAACGGTTAATATATGAGCATACTTTATATTCTATTACTATCTAGAAGATAAATAAGCAAATGCTATTGCTATCTACTAATAGCTTAAGGAGCCTACTTTACTATTAATGCTAAATAAATGATTATATAGTGTTACTGTTAATCGATAGGGTGAAGTGTCTACTTTACTGCAAATACCGAATAAATGAGCAGATGTTATTACTATCCAATAAGCTAAAAAAAAAGGTGCCATAATTGAAAGTTGGGTGTTCAAAAATAATATGTGGGAAATAACGCAAGGTACGTACCGTGTGTTATGTTATGGGTGCCTTACGGTGGAAAGTTGGACGGTAAGTAAACGGCAACGTCCGTTCAGCGCCGGGCGCAGACAACCATACTCCTCAACACCAACAAGTTTAGCTTCCCACATCGTCAGATTCTTGCGCTACAACGTCAAGGGCCCCGGATTCTAAGGGCTGGATTAGTAGTTAAGTGGGTGACCATTAGCGAATACCCGGTGTTGTATGTGTATTTTTTTATTTTTTCTTGGACAGATCCTTATGCTGCTAAGTGATGTGGAAGTGAGTATAGCGGTTAGTCTTAGATGCTAAAGCATTTAAGCGCGCAAAGCAAATTCGTAGTCTTTCGGCCGGATAGTGCCGTTTATTATGTGCTACTTAACCGTTGTGTTGACGTATTTGGGCGGGTGTTGGCTTATTAAATTCAAGGCTGCGGTTAGGGCTATGCAAAAAACAAGCCGCTAGGCCGCAGAGCTCGGGTTTAATTTTAACTTGTGATTTCCAGCCTCTCGCTTACAGGATATGTTCATCCGCATACGCCGCCACCTAGAACAGGTCGCGCCATTTCCCTCTGTTGAGAATATCTTGGACCGTAGCGCAGTATCCCATTAACTGACCAACCGACTATATGGATATAGGATGCTTTACGGGCCTATGCGAACGAGACTATCGACGATGCTAATAAGGTATATCGTCGCAGTAAGCAGTTAAGAAGTATCTGGTATGGTATATGCAATGATGATCCCAATGCCAAACGCCTTTGCTAGAGTTTCCTGGAAATTATGGCGTTCTTCGAAAAAAGACGCTGTAAGGCCGTAAGTACGGGGTGGCTGCCGTCTGCGCAGAAATTAGGCGCGCGGCAGAGCGCCTCATATCTTTCCATTAGTGGCGACGACATTTAGATAAGATAAGAATACTGCCGTTGTTGGGTACGTTAGGGTGATATATCACGTGTATAGATAGAGGTTGTATGGGGTGTAATTGATCGATTGGTTGTGTGGTATGTAAAGGAGGAAGAGGATCTAAATAGCCGAATCCAAAAGGGTAATGTAGAAGGCCTTATCGCTTTATCGCTAATAGGGATAAGCCCTTCAGCCTACTTAATGTGTTTACTCAACCCATAACCGTATAGTAAGAATGCAGAGGGTCCCTGCATCCGCCGTCAATCTGTGGTTCCTTTCTTGGATCATCCCAACAGCGCAATCCGTTCTTTAGCTCGCCATCATAAGTCCAGCATGCCCTCGCGAATTTAAGTTTACTTATTAACAAATCTCGTCTAATAAAATGCAACTCTTAGAATGCAGTAACAACGACTTTAAACTAACGGAGGACCTCCCGGCTCCAAATATACCTAGTTATGCCATACTATCACACGCATAGGGCCCAGACACCGACGAGGTTACTCTCCGACACTTAGTCGATGGCACAGAGAAGGAGAAGACTGGCTACGAGAAAATCAGGCTCTATGCGGAACAAGCAAGGCGTGATGGCATACAATACGTCTGGGTGAATACTTGCTGCATTAACAAGTCGAACAAGGCCGAGCTGTCCGAGGCAATCAACTCCATGTTCTGCTGGTACCAAAATGCGGCTCGATGCTACGTATACTTGTCTGATGTCTCGGATACCCAGCAATCTGAGCTTGGATGGGAATTAGGGTTCCGAGCGAGCAAATGGTTTACTCGAGGCTGGACACTCCAAGCGGATTCTGGAGGATTGAACCAAACTGCGAGCTAGAAATTACAAGCTCAAAAGAGTGGGAGGAGAGGTTTATACATTATCGAGTCAGGTTATCTCGAACATATGTAAAACTCACTCTTCTACTGAATCACACACCCAACCACCGTGCCACAGCCTTCGACGCTCTCACAGCTTGTATATCGCCCAGCCGCCAAAAAACATCAGCTGTCCAAACCGTCACCAGCACAGCCGGCGGCATGGCAACAATCCAAGCCCCAACTTCCGATCTCCACCATGGCTGCGCAGTGCCATCCGCGCTCGAGTACAACTCGTCAAATACGCGCCGCCCAACCGTGTACAACACAGTCCAGTGGACCAGGTACAGCGCATAGCTTATATCACCCAAATACAACGCTGCACGCGTGTTCAGCCAGCTCTGCAAGTCCGGAAGCCGCTGCACCGCGACGAGAAGCAGTACAGCGGCTACGCTTGTCCAGAAGGGCGAGGCTGACTCTGGGCTAGCGTTGTAGGGCGGTGGTGTGAATGGGTATAGGTGCTTGTAGAAGATCGACTCATCTATATTGCTGTGCGGACAGCCGCCTAGTAGGACTGATGTGAATAAGAGGAGCCACCAGCCTGTAGTGCTGACAACGCTTGGTACCCAGTCAGATCTTGTTTGACCGCTGTGCGATGTTGCCCATGAATTTCGAGTCTGGGAGTCGATCTGAGCTGGACAGTCCACGAAAGATCGGGGGGTCACGAGGGTACTATCGCTGGAGGACCGCGCGGGTAACGTGGAGTCCGTATTGTGTGAGACAGGCAAAGGCAGCCAACCATCGCTCGATATAGCTTCATGTGGGCACAACCTGGCGTGATGTAAATCGGACATAATCATTCCAATCAAGAAAAGCCCCATCTCCCACCTAGCAGCAAAAAACGTGGCTCCAAACGCAGCCATCCCGGTAAACACAACTCTCATGTGCCAGCGACATCGAATCAACGCAGCAACAAACACCAACAACACCATCGAGCACCGCAACTCCGGCCCCAGGGTCCAGAACTGCGGGTGCGCACCGGAGAGATACTCAACGTTCCACTCAAAAGGGTGAAACACTCTCCAGAGGCTGTCAATTTCGCGCAAGATGGCGATGAATGTAGATGGTGCTGGGTCGAGTCTGTGCGACGCCGTCCAGCTCTTGTCACCGGCGACGTCCCACTGATAAACCCACCCGAGCTGCACGAGTGGGACAGTTGCAAACCCAACAGCCGCCGCGGGCAGGATGAGCCGGATAGGCCTGCGGACGAGGCTCGATGGTGTCGCTGCCAGGGCCTCCTGCGGTTGACCTGCGTGCGCGGAGCGAAGCGTGGAGAGGGTGAGGACTAGTCCACTCAATACGTAAAAGATGGCGACTGCGAACTGACCCGAGGCGTTGAGGGTGCGCAAAATGGGAAGTTGGATTATTTGATTGTCGTTACCGTCCGGGCCAGTGTAGCCGCGGCCACCATTGCCGAATATGTTCTCGGTGGCATGCTGGACGAAAACTAGGAGTGCGCCGATTCCGCGCAAACTGGTGAGGTAGGAGGTGGAGTTGGCTATTGTGCGGTGCGTGGAGGGTCCTGAGAGGCGAAAGGAGGGCAGTAGGGATGATATTATGGTTAGGGTGTAGGCTGTGATGGTGGGGATGAGTTTGGTGGTTGTGCGAGGTAACAGCAGCGATGGTGTAGTTCCTGGCTGAGCCACGAGCGGGTCCAGTACGCAAGCTTCTGAGTCGCCCTCATCATCGAGATTTTGTTCCCCAGTAATCATGGCTTCAGTGGCCTTCGCGGTATCAACCTACGCGGTAATATGTTCTTATCAGGTTGTGAATCGTGCAGCTGCTTACAAGCAGCACGCAACGAACAATTCAAGAGGTGAGATGCATTGCAATAAGAATAGGCCTTGGAGCTTCAGCATGACAAAGTTCTCTACACAGTCACAGCGATTTAAGCTTGACTGAGTATGCAACGCTGTTTGAGCCGATCTCTCAGACCCGTCCCATTCGTAGCGTGCGGGAGAAAGATCAGACGAGTTGAGAAGAGAGAAGTTCCGCAGCGAATACCCGCAAACGGTAATCGATGGAACATCACAGGTGGTCCATAATTGGAAATAATTGTTTGGCAAAATCCAACTGTCAGAGTCAAACATGCTGACATTCATGCCAACACAATTTCGGCCACTGAAGTCCACTGGCCTCAAACTTCCCACATGTGCGTGATGCCTACTTACGGAGCTGTTATGTCGGCGGCTAGATGTAGTCCTCTCGCCTGCAACTGCACTAAACCAACTGAAAATGTGTCCAAATAAACTGAACGCCCTTTCACGCAATCCTCGCATGGGCGCACAATCCTCGTAAAGTACCAGCACGTTCCGAGGTGCATGTTCATCACTACTTTCCACCTCCAAGGATGAGTGGAAGTGTTGTCGCCCCGGTCCATACGGAGGTTGGGGTTTGTGTATGGATGGAATCTTGATTGACCGACCCAGACATGACATATCCGATGCAAGCATGGTCGACATGGAAGCACGTATTGTTTGTTGTCGATTTGATATCTGTTGAGAGTTTTATTTTAGGTGTTGATTAAAACATTGAAATTACTACTGAACCTGAAATCTTTGGAGTTGTGACAATAATATGTGAGATGGTCTTGAACATTGAATCAATCGTAAACACTGTAATCTGTAATCTCCCTTTTATTATTGATTGACTAAAAAGTAGGACATTGTGCGGTGTTTTTGTTCTTCATGGTCTTTGTACTGGGTGCCCAGCCCAGGTGTATCAGCCACCTGGACACAAGGGGCATGCTGAAAGCAAGCAAAGACTACATGACACAGTTTATCTAGTCATTTATTGCTGGATCTTGTTGCCGATAAATTCGAATGAAATTCGAGTTCTTCTTTCTATGGGGTGTGGTTGAACTGGTCGCATCGGGGTGTGCACTGTGCGGGGCCAACAAGATTGAAGCTGGAACACGCACCTGTATAATTGCTTTTTTGTTTAATTGTATACCGAAGATAGCCAATGAGTTGTCTAAAAATATGATGTTGGTTGGTGTTGCTCGGAAATGGTTCCCACATCTACTTGGGGTCTCATATATTCCCGCTCTCCCTCAACTCACTCTCTCCATCACATCCTTTCCAAGTTCAACACTAACGAATACAAGCAAGATTTTGGCCAAAACTTGTCAGCTTGGACTCCATACTACTACATTTCCAACCATGAGTTTCGCATTCCGGGCCTCTAGTGGACGAAGCAACCTTTCCCGGTTCTGTTACACCGCCGGTGGCCAGCTGCGAAGTACGTCGAGCGTGTCACTCTTGATCGGCGCTCATTGCCGGCCTCCATGCAAGTAATGAAACAAAAAAAAAAGAACGGTGAGCGAACGGGCACGACCGTCCCGCTCCGGGCGCCAACATTCGTCCTCCTTCAACACCTCAACTTCAGCTTTCGACAGCGTCAAGTTCTAGCGCCACAACGCAAAGGCCCCCGGATTTTTATGAGCTGGATTAGTAGTTAAGTGGGTGAACATTATTGAATACCCGGTGTTATATGTTTTTATTGTTTTCGTCATTTTTTGTAGAGTTTCGTGGGATTTTGCGGCCAGCCGCTGCGGCAGATTAGGGGCAGCCACGTTGCTAGGCCCGTTGTCTAGCAATCAGGCAACCAGAGCCTCACAGCAACTGCTATATATCTAGGCCACTCCCATTAGCCTTCTGCCATTAGATCTAGCTAGTCTAACAATCCTTTACACATCATATCTGACCCCTCATTGCCTCCCACAGTCTCCCGGTTGTAGATACAGTAGGTGGCGAAATCTCTGCGGTCGGCTCACAATTAGCCACATTTCTCAAATTCCACCACCAACTTCGAATATTGATTGCACAGCCAATTCAAACTTAATTTAAAAACTGGTACTTGAATCGATATGTAAGCCTAATAATGGGTGTACCAGCCACCAGCCTTCTTGCACGCCCTTACACGCCGTGGAATTGACTCCATCAACGCCAACACAAGGCTCTCAGGTATGTTGTCCCACGCGTCTTGGATCAACTGGCGTGCGTATGCTTTATGAACTGTATTATCCTTCAATTCAGAGAATTTAGGCTTCAAAGCATGAATCTGTCTCTTCAATCCCTTCCAAACGTGCTCAATGGGATTGAGATCCGGGCTGTGAGACGGCCACTTGAGGGTCCAGATTCCGTGCGTCTCAAGGAACTCTTTTACAGCCCCATAAGTGTGAACTCTGGCGTTACCTTACATGAAGAGGCCCTCTGGGCAGTAAAGCGGAAGCAGACCCTCCTCCAGGACCACTTGATAGCTCTTTGCGGACACTCCTTGGTGCTGTGCCTCCGGATCTCCCTTGCAAAACGCTAAGCTGGAAAGACCAGCCTCCTTGCCGCTCATCCACATAATCCCCCATACCATTTGCGAGATCCGAGGCCCTGAGTGAGCTGTTGGTTCGATTGCCCATCTTTGTACCTTTGCGTTCACAATCTAGTTAAATTGGCCCGGGTTGAAGGGCGAGTTCTGGACCGTACATTCGTCGCTGATCATCGCCCGCATCAACTCGGCAATTATAACCGCGCTTTTGAGTCATTTTGCACAGAATTCGCGGCGTTCGCGAGCATCGTCCGCGGTCAACAAGATCCTCTTTGTTTTTCTCCATTTAGTTCGGTCGTAGCGATGAAGAACGCGCTTGACAGTCTTCCCCGAGATGTTAAGACCGGCTTCACGCGCGAGCTTGAAATATGAGTATTCCGGGTATTTGACACCCAAAAAGCATAATCGACGTTCATCTCGGAAGGTTTTTTTTATAGTGCCCTTGCTTCCTAGGGGCCGTTTTAGTTGTGTTGATGGCGAGGGCTTTGGCGATGATGGAGTTGATAGTTGACGGCCCGGCAGCGTGAAAGTCCTCCACCAACTGCTTGGTAGATGTACCGGCTAGACTGGCCGCCACAATGGCTGCACGGGCCTCAGATGTGAATTCACCGTTGTATTGACGGTTCCCGGACAGAACGGTACCAAAAGTATATAGGTCTACTATATGAAATAAGTGTGTAAAGAATAAAAACGATGGTGGGTCCCAGTCGCGTCAAGAAGCGTTTTGCGGGAAGGGTGGATCCCGACCACACAGATTTGGCCACTGACTGTACCTGTTGGCCGGTGCATGTTCTTTCAAGGCGCAGCGCCTGAACGACGTTCTGTGAGACCATACCTCGTATAGCAGGCGCCTATTATATTGCATGATGCATTTTGGCCTGCGGTACAAACTTGAGATTTAGTGGGAGCAGCACAGCGCCGCAAATGAAGAATCAAATTGCCAGGGTATTATGGCCCCCCTTAGGGCTCTCCTGCTCAATATTGGCAGGAGGGGTACTTCTGGGATGCCAAGCCCCTCTACCCTACTCAAAAAGGAGCTCGACAAGCGCGCAAGCGCCCCTCTTGACGAGCTCCTTAAGCTCCTTGCGCCGCGCAGCGCGAACGGCCGGAGTCACCAGCTCCTCCTGCTCCTCCTGCTCTTCCTGCTCTTCCTGCTCTTCCTGCTCTTCCTGCTCCTCTTGCTCCTCCTGCTCCTCCTGCTCCTCCTCTTCCTGCTCGTGAACCTCCTCCTGCTCGATAAAACCGGAGCTAAAATGGCCCGCGAGCCGAGCAGCGGACACCGCGGCCTTGGAAGCCGCGCGAAGGCGGTTCAGAGACTGGAAAGCATCAGCAAATATATGAGCATGAGAGCAGGAAAACGCTTACGGCCTTGCTGCCACCGGCGGGGCTGCCCATTTTGCCCTTGGCGGCGACGAAGGCGAGCGCGGCGGGCACGCAAGAGTGGGGAAGAAGGACACAGGCGTGTCCAGCAGCGCAGCGCGAGCAACGCAGCGAGCGTCCGGCCTTGTGGGCGGGGAGGTTGCGGCACTCTCCGGAGGAGCGCCCGGACCACGCAGAGCGTAGGCAGCCGAGGCAGGGAGCGGCGCGCACGGAACCGGGGGGACCGTTCTGAGCAGGAAAATCAGTGCTTATTTCTTACAGCATAATCAGAGTAACATACTTTGGCGACGGCGGCAGCGCGAGCGGCAACACGAGCAGACTTGCGACCCATTTTGACGGTTTGGTGTTCTTGTGGTAGGAAAACGAGCAGGGAACGGCGCAGTGAAGACTTTGGATATTAAACAGGAAAAATTCAATCAGCGCGAAAATCGAGCGTCGCCTTTGAGGCGAGCTTATCGGAGCACGATAGGTTGCTTTGGTTGTCTATTGTCTGCGAACAGCTTCCTTTTGCCTGTAAAATGGAGCAGCTGAGCCAATTAGCTGCAGGGTGTGTCACAAAAGGGCTCCACTTTAGTGGATACCACGCTCCCTTTCATACTATATAGAACCCTTAGGCCTTCCATTTGTTCCTTCGTATCTTCTCTTTTAGAGCACAGTAATGCACAGCTTATTATCAACCCACGCAGCGCTGCTCATCACACTGACGCCTGCGGAAGAGGCCGAGCTGCTCCCAGCGACCTTGAGGTGAGCCAAGCCACAGCCTCCGAAATGCGGCAAATTCATGGAAATGAATTGGAATCAGGAGCTTCATCGACCTTTAGGTTGAACATCACTCAGATTCCCTGCAGCAGTACGATTCGCAGTCCAGAACACACCTGCGATAGTAGCTTACCTTCAAGGTCTCAACCGAGCGACCCTACGACCCGTGGACGCCTACAGCACCCTCACGAAATTTGCCACGACACGTCTAGCATGACCAAGATCTAGTTCCACGGTGAACGCGGAAACGAGGCGCCCAAGGATTGTGATGGCGTCCAAGATCTCGCTGTGATTTGCCTCCCATCTATCCTGGAGTCAAAGTTCTCTGTTTCAATTCTGAGCCGAGCCGGTTGCTTCTCTTTTGCAGCCTGCTAACCAAGGAAACATCAATCTAGCTGAAAAAACAGCTTTCTAGCTTTTAGCAGTGGTATCTCAGACTGATCTATCATGGAGAGACTGGTCAATTCATGATATAAGCTCAGATACATTGTCTGGACACTCATTAGTTACATTGATAGCGCAAACACGTCCAGCACCCTACTTGTTTTGATTTCTTTCACATTTGCACACTGGTTCTTGATTTAGGAGTTTGGAATGTCTAAGTTTCTAACGCGACAAGCCAAAACTCAAGTTGCACATCAGGAGTTCCTTTCATCAACTCAGAATATCACAGTGACCTCCGGAAGGATATCTTAACGCATCACTACCCTTGAATAAGAAGGGGAATTGTCTCTTCATTCTATGCAATTCTGTGTATTACGAGATGGAATGAAGCCTAACTTTGCTCAGATAGTCACAGAGAACGGCGCCACAGCAGGATCCAACGCCTTCCATACAAATGGCATCCCCTGGCTCAACCCGTCAGCGTCGAATAACCGCGCCTGCACCTGCAAACTGAACGCCTCCATAGACGACGTGAAGGCCGCGGCGGCGGCTTTCGTGATGCCATTCGTACCGCTGAGAAACGTGTTGTCGTTGAACATTTTCATCAAAGACCTATTCGTGTCTACTAGCAGCGGACGTGCGCTGCAAGAAGTTAGTCAATACATGCATGCCAAGATGAGTGATCCGGGCGGCTTACAAAAGTGCATCGAGCTCGAATTGGAGCAGAACCTTATCAAGCGGCGGAAGAAAATCCGCCACTGAAGTAATCCCCTTTGCGGTCGGGATGGGTTCATATACTGCTCCCGTATGCATGGGGAAGGTCGCTGAGAGGCTGAGCAGCTCGTTCGTGTTGACTGCATGGTGCGCCGTCGAGCTCAGATGGGCGATATGGGTGAGTATGTCCACAAGTTGCTCCACGGTGGTAATATTTGTCGGGAAATCAATGGACTCGGCGTCGCCGTTTGCTTCAGCCGCCCACGCCTGCAGCTCCGTGTCTGCTTGCACCACTGCGTCTGAGGCGTAGTACGAGCCCACAAAAGCTGCCATGAAGCTGCGGTGTGCAGCGTGAATCACGCTCGCGTCTTCGAAGAATGGGAAGCTTTTTAGCTCTGGTCCGGTACTGGAGTTGAGCAGCCCGCGAGATTGCAATTCGGCTTCGAAGTAGTTAGCCTGAAAAGCACCGCTGCCGTTGAAATACAGATCCGTATTGTAGCCTGCCGCCGCAGCTCCAGTGAATGGCAACAACAGATCGAAGAAAGCTCCAGACCCGAAGAGCACGCTCGCTGCAAGCGGATTTATGGCAAAAACCTCGAATGTCAGCCTGTTCAGTAGACCATAGATTGGGTGATCGATGCTCAAACTACGGATCGCGGCCATCCAGGTAATTTGGATGACCTCGTGAGTAGCGGCGAGATGGTACACTTGAGTAAAGAAGAAATCGTTGATGTTGAAGAGTATCTTTGCCAGTAGCCAGTCCTCTGCGCTGTCCGCTGAGGTGTATACCAAATCAGCGCCAGAATTCGTGCGTACTGCGAGAGGTAGAAAGTCTCCGGACGTGGCAATGTAGAAGTATGCAGAGCAGGCTGCCCCGTATCTGCCGGAGGTCGTGGCAAGATTAGCTTGATCGGAGTGGTCTGCGTAGAATAGTCTTCCAGCATCGAGAAGCTCTGACAGAGTCGCACCAGTGATGTTTTGTACAGTAGAATCGTCGACGTTGAAGGGTAGAGGTGTGCCGAGTGTGAGACGTTTCACAGAGAAAGGATTGTTTGCCAGTCTCTCCATGCTGAAAAAGAGGTCCTGCGAGTAGTTGGTGAGGACGCCCTTGGCTGGTCCGTCAGGAAGTGCCTTTACCCATTCAACCTCATAAAGAAGTGTGTAGTCATCTACAGACTCAAGGCCATTGTACTGAGATCTCTGGTCAGCTTGAAAACGCGCATAGGTTGCAAGAGGGAATGGGGCCAAACCTTTGAGGCACTAGAAATAGCGGATACGGAATCTCCAGTGGTCAGAATAAGCTGAGCCACTGTCTCGACTTCCTCGGCAGCCACGTCGACAGCATCTTTCGCTAGACCAAGTACTCCAGAAGGGTAGTGTGGACCGCCTCCGACTGCTCCACCGTAAGTGAAGCCGGCTCTTGTGACATCGATTGCCGCAGCTCGAAGTCTTGGGGCGGTAGCATATTGTGGCAAGGAGTAGCTTCGAGCATTTCCGATGTGGGCCAAGGCGGCGAGTGTGGTGCAGATATTTGTTGTATAGAGGAAGTACATCCTGAGACTTGCCACTGCGACAGTAAACTTCATAAAGATGATTAGTAGAGGGCTCCACAACGGAACACCTGTATACCAGCAAAAGGCCTCGGAGCAATATGTATGAGATCATAACGAGAGGCTGCTTTGGATAGCCGGTGACAGCAAAGGAGCCGCGTTCGTGCACCCGTGTCGTGCAGCCACCTGGCATACGGCGAGTGGTCCTGTGACTCGTGGTTGCGTGTTCATCAATCCATGGTTATGCGTGTACTATCACCTCAGATTTGAGGTAGTGCTCGAAGTCTGATCAGCCAGTTTGTGTGTCTCTTGTGTTCCCAAGGGCCCACCGACTATTGAGGTCGGGTAGTAAGCTGCTTGCGATCCATCACGACAACGAATAAACGCATCGTGTAACCGCCGAGCTGCCCAGCGGTGAGTGAGAAGCCGGGAATAGGAAAATTTCGCGATGCCAAGTTCAGTGGGTAGTTAGAATGGGTTCCATTCACAAATGGATGATAACGTTACCTACTTGTGTGGCGCGCCATGATAGCGGCATAGGCAGTTGACCGTTTCTCACTAACCAATTTCGACGATTATGAGGAAAAAGCAAAGCCTCACTTGTCAAAATTAGGCAATCTGCAAAGACTTCGTTGCTCAACGAGGCGATGTAGCGGAGCCCTGCGGCAGAACAACTATTTCGCTCGTATCAGCCGACGTGTGACGCACAAATCCAATAAATGACGACGGCGATCCAATAGCCGTGAGAACTGATGCTTAGTGTGGCGTTAAGTGCGGGCATTGTACAATCCCACCTGGATAATTCGACTACTCATTCATGCCTCTGTTGAGGTTGCATAAAGACAATGCACATTCCAGATGTGATAGCGAAAGTCGACATGGGCCGAAATTGACATGTCGAATCCACTGACATTCTGTACGATCTGTGTGCAGGTAGCCGCACATCAGCCCTATGGAGAATTTTGCTCCTTTCTAATGCGAGCATTGCCGGATGACAGGATGCGACGTCGCACGCGGCTGTGAGCGCCGTACTACCAACTACTAAGCACCTTGTGTGTGGCCACAAACAGCACGATAGACTGCTTTTTTTCTCACGGCCCGGGTGATGCCGGATTCCGTTCTATGCAAATTCATTGAAGCGTACTAAGTACCCAGGCTAGTCGACTTAGCTGACTCAAGAGAATGTCCTGGCGGAGTTATTGCTTACTCCGCAGGCTTATGCGAAGAGCAGTCATATTTCCAGACGATGGAATAAAATGCGCGGTGAACGAGCATTGCGCCTGGCATGAAAATGGTAGGGGACGTTTGTCGATGGCGCCGAGGAACGCGTGCATCTATCTGTGTTGCTAACGAAAGCCTAGACGATAGGATTCAGAAATTTTGTGAGGATAAGAAGGTGAACTTCAGCCAATCTACCAGTCTAGAAGACGAGATGTAATCAGAAGTCAGATAAAGTCAGGAAAGTCAGGTGCTGAGGTACATACTCGGTGTAATATGGACCGCAAGTCATCGAGTTTGTCGTTGGGAATGTGCTGGAATTGATATAGGACATTGTACTATTTCTAGGGCTGTGGGTGACTTCATCGCTTGCGAGCTGCGCACGTTTTCGAAATCCTTCAATAAGGTTAGCAGCCCCCAAATCCAGACAAGTGCGCATTCCGGATAGCCACGCGAGGGATTGTCGTTAACATTAGCATAAAGTTTAGTCTGAACGCCCGCCGAGCGATCAACCTGAAAGCTTGCGTCTATCATAGTGGGGAGTACCCAGGCTCCCGGGGCTACGATGAGACGAAGGCGGGCACGTCCGGACGACATGAGACGTCTGACCCCTGGATTCTCGTTGAAGTTGCGATGCTTCTCAAACGCTTGGCGTACTTTGCACGTGGGCGCGAGGAGGATAATGAGAAAATGAGAAGGATTTGGCGAGGTTTTCGAATGTTCCATAGTATTTGACATAACAATGCGAAGAGTGACCTTGGTATGGCGAAGTGGTAGCGCGATGCTACCGCTCCTAATAGCGCGACAATATGTGGCTTGCGAGCTATGCGGCTTCCACATTCGAGGCTCGTCTGTAGCACGAGTTTGGATGCTTAATACTCCATAGCGAACATGCATGTCCACCGAACTTAAATGTAATGGAAACCTTCTGGACCGTGTGATGGGCCCTGGTCGAGATAATCAGCTCATCACCGAGAATCTACTGGATGTTCGGACGGAAGCGGGTCTGACTCCGGTCGTCTCAACACAGTAGACGCTCTGGGTTGACGCCTCGGCATCCCGTCAACTCAACTATCGAGCTTTCTCCATCTGGACAACTACAAACCACAGATTGCATCTCAATACACAATCAGTTTTCTCTATTGTTTGAAGAAGGGCAGTATAATCCCCAAGTTCAAGCTCGCCAAAATGCATCGCTTCCTCCAAATCTCAGTTGGCTTCTGAAACTAGTGGTCTGCGGCGCGGCGCACCATACGGCGCAATGGCTGCGTACTCCAGCTCTGAGCGGAATATTTCTCTAGATTGCAGCCTGGATATCGCTGCAATGAGGCAGTTGTTGAAGCAGCCACTTTCTTGGTGAGGTTCTCAAATCATTGTGGTACAGAAGCCTCAGCCCCTGGAGCTGCACCACTGCGCCCCTAGTTTCAGAGCGTCAGAATGCCCTCGCGAGGCGCCAGACTAAACTCGACACGTCTCAACCTTTCGAGCCCCTTCACAAAGGGGGTGCGCCTACTTCTAGGAGTTGTGTATTTTTATGCCACTTGTGTTTATAAGATGCATAATAGGACGGCAATCTCCAAACAAAACTGAAGATCAGATTCATCCCAAATTCGCCTGGCGCCCTTCCAACAAAACATTTTCATTCTTTGACGCAGGCCGTGCTCTTCAACAATTTCGCCCACAATATTACCTTTCAAGTTTAATTACCGTCTTTACCTTCAAAAAATGAGATTTGCAGTTATTTTCGCCATCATGGCCGTGGGCGTATCCGCAGGCTCGCTCCACCAAACCCGGGCCAAAAAGGCCAAGGGCGCTAAGGGGGTTGCTAATGCTGCAGGCGCTGCTGCTTCGACCAATACTGCCGCTACTGGTGCGGTAGTCCGAGGTACAGACACATTGGTGTTCAAGGAAGACGGTGGAGTTCCTGGGAACGAGTGCCTCACGTTCAGGAATAATGGTACCTACGCTATGCTGAGACCCTGTTGTGGAAAAATCAGTAGCTAACATCTGAACAGGCGAACTCGTCGACGCAGCCTGCGTGAACGAAGCCGCTGACCGGCAAATCACACCCTCCACACTAAACGGCCAGGACGTTCTCCTCGTGCAACGCTCATTCACAGCCGATTTTCGATCGGATCTGGTGGGTGTGCAAGCTTGTGTGGGTTTCAACGGTACCACGTTCTTGGCACAGGACTGCGCCAGCAACACGGATTTTGTCAGCTTTGCGAACTCTCAGCTTGTCTCGGCTGGTGGTGCTTGCCAGAGTGGACACGATGATAAGGCACAGCTGACGGTCGATCCTGCTGGACAAGACTGCGCGACGTTGACTACGACGAGCGTCACCGCTACCGATCCGTAGGTCAAGTTGTGGCTGTGGGATGCAACGCCGAGTCTGGTTGAAGTAGAAAGAGAGAGAAGGGCGAGATGATGGAAAAGTAGTAGGAAATGGCCCTAATGACTTATCTATGAAGTAATGAAAATCAAACTCAATGATCACCTAGAGATCGTCCTTCACCCAGAAAATCAGTAGAGTTGAATCAAGAACGACCTCGGGACTGATCACACAGGAACCATAGACCAAAATTCAAGAGGCCGGCAAACATTACTAGATGGTAGTATTTTCCAAGGTTTCTAAGAGTTTCTGATAGGTCTTGAATCCAGGTAGCAGTTTTAAGGTTTCTTTGAGGTCAGCACAAGTCTTGGAGTTGTCCAGATTACCAGGGAGAGACTGCTTTGAAAGAGTCCCGTAAAGACAACCTTATTTCGGCAACGACCTTCTCCGACCTCCTAGGCCGTTTGGTGATGTCACATTCGACCTAGCGTGAACATCTCCGAGGTGATCAGTTTTATGTATCTGGTGTTTCGAACCATTGAGGCTGTGCAAAAATGCCTGTGAGTTGCACGATTCACCCCCTATACGATAACCAGCCAAGGACTGTTTCAGCCACTTGTGTGTGTGAGAAACGTTTGCAAAACTTTCCATAACGGCTTGCGACTGGATCAATTCCATAAACATTCACAAATCACGCACTAATTCTTTTTTGTGTGTGGTGACTATGTCTTATAGAAGGGCGGTGGATTCCGGACGAAGCTTGTAATGTTGAGTCGGGATGGCAGGTGGCTCACTCTTTCGCTTCTCATCTATCAGACGGTGACCTTCTTTGTGTACCTTCCAGACACGTGGCGCCCAGCTAACTTACATTCATTAATCCAAATTCTACGCTCTCTTAATCCACAATGTACACTTCTTACCCTTTCACAGCGCTGGCTCTGGGAGTCGCGCTCGTCGCTGGAACCGATCTTGGCGGTTTCCAGACGTCTCTGGAGCCCACTTTGCTGGTGGCATTCGGCGAGACCGCTGCCATGGGCGGAGTTGAGGTGGCAAAAGAAGGTAAATACTCGACAATCGTTTCAGTGTACCACAGATCACTAACCAGCAGCAGCCACTGCCCAGCAGCCTCTCATCGCCGTCGCCTCCCAGAGCCCCGCCACGTCCGTGGCGATCCTGATGGTGGACCTCGACGTCCCCTCGAGCACGCAGCCCACATCGTCCCTCCAATGGATGCAAATGGGTTTGACCGTCGCCCCCGAGGTCTCAACTATGATGACCGGCGAAGGCCCCATGCAAGGTTTCGCCGTCAACATGGCCTCCAATACGAGCGCCACCATGGCCTACACACCGCCCAACCCGCCTGCCATGGCGCCTCTTAGCCACCGCTACGTACAGATGCTCATTGACACGAGCGCGGCGCCGCAGACAGCAGTTATAATTCTTCAGACAGCTGCGCAGAGCCCTGAGAACTTCAACATTGCTGTGGTCTTGCAGGAGTCTGGGCTGAGCGAGAGCGTGGTTGCGTGGAACATGTTCAATGTGACGAATCAGGCGGCCGCAGAGCCAGCAGCTGCGCCACCAGCAGCCGCGGCACCAGAAGTCGCGGCCTCGAACTCAAGCTCAAACGCTGCGGCGGCGATGCCCGCCTCCGAACAAGCGATGCCCGCCGCCGAGCACCCCAGCAACGCAACCGCGGCCGACGAGAACCAGGCTTCGAACAGCGGAAGCGAGCCCAGCCAGCTCCAAGGCGAGGGTGCCGCTGCGGCTGCGGCCATGCCACAAGCTAACGGCACGGCTGCGGCTCCCGGCGCCGGTGGTGTTGTGATCATTGCCATCGGGGCTGGAGGCGCACCAGCTGCACCAGCTAGCACGGCTGCCTCGTCGCCCGCGAGGACGGAAGGTGAAGCTCCATTTAGCATGGGTAACAGCACGGGCACCCTCAGCGCCGGATCTGCGGCGGCGTCAGGCTTGCGCACCAGCAACAGCTCGGACAGCTCGAGCTCGCGGGCACCCGTTACGACTGCTGCTGCACCTGGACGACACAGCTTTGTCCCGGAGGTCTTGTCGCTGTGCGTGCTTGGCTCGATGGTCTTGGCATTCTAGATGAGAGCGCTGGGGATCTTCTTTTATTGCGGTCGATTTGAGAAGCAGCTGGCTGGCTTAGACGGTTTTTTTAATGTGTGTTCTGGGAACAAGTCGGGACTGAGTATGGTCATGGGGCTGGCCTGCTAGACCCTTTGCCAAAGGATGGCGGAGCTCGTCCATTATGAATAGTGCTTATCAGGAGTTTTCAGGTCTGCGATGTGACCCACGAACTATACCCATTGCTGTTCTCAAAGTCTATGACCATCTTTCGTCCTGATCTTCACGTATCTCACAGTTTCCACCCCATCATCCGACAGGCTTCGCTCCGCTAAGACCTTGTAGCCTCCAACCATGGGAAGCACTTTTGTCCAGATTGTCCAATACAGGCCCCCCAAAAGTAGCACTCCGACGCCAACCACCGGGAAGATGTAGTAAGGGTATCCGTCTGGCCTACCGCCTCCAGTGGGCGGAATGAAAGGCACGATGGCCAGGAAGACGTTTGTAGCCAGAAATAGAAGGGCGACCGGGAGATAGGTGTGCCATGAGGAGGCCCAATTTTCTGATGAGGTATAATGAAGATAAATGAGGCCGCCGGCAACGAAGGAATTGATCCAGGCACCTGGATAGGTGTAGAGGTCAACGATGAAGCTGTACGCAGGACCTGCGGGAGGCGCAATGAGAACGATGACTGTGACGATCCAGTGCAGGAAGAGCTGTGAAGTTGAAGTCAGCAAGAATTCTCTCGGAGAAACAGGAAGAATCTTGGAGGGAAGGGACTTACGGCGGCCGCAGGTGCGTTCACCGGCTTGTTCGACGCCCAGAACCTGCTGAATGGTAACAGGCCTTCCTTCGCTAGCTCCTGGTTCACCCGTGCATGAGCAAAGCTCACAGCCAAGACGTTTCCCAGATTACTCAGCGCCACGAACGCCGGCAAGCTCCTGGCACCTGCGCTATTGCCGAACATATTCCTGAAGAAAAGGCCAGCAACGATAACATCCGACGTAGCCAGATCAGCTTTCTGGATCACTGCGAAATACGCGACGTTGGCCAGGAGGTACAGCATGGTCACGCCTCCAACAGCCAACGGTGCCGCGACAGCAAGAGTTCTCCTGGGGTTCTTGAGATCGCCCACAACGTAGTTGGCATTCTCCCAGCCCTTGTAACTGTAGATGATTCGCAGCAACGCCGTGGCATACCCATAAAGTCCGCCGTTGCCGTATCCCTCGCCTTCTTCGATCTGGAAGGCGTTGTCAAAATTGCGCGGGTCAGGAACGAGCCGTCGCCCGGCCAGGGCTGCAAAGCCGCTGAAGACGATGAACAGCAGGATGATGACTTTGAATATTCCAAGCACGTTCACCAGACGGACGCCCCACTTCGGAAGAAGTGAGTGCAGGAGTACTGCAAAGGTGACGCAGATGACGCCCAGGCCGCGAGCCAGCCAGTCGTCAGGGACCTCCGCGCCAGAAGCGAATAGAATGTATCGACCGAATGCTAGCGAGTTGCCTGTCGAGAAGCCAAGCAGGATCATTTGGGAGGCGAGAACGCAAGTGGCCAGGTATTTCGGATGCCGGTAGACTCGCTCGAGGTAGTTCTTCTCGCCGCCGGACCGGGGAATTGCCAAGCCGAACTCCAGGAAAACGGACAGGCCTGCAAAGGTGAGAATGCCGCCGAATAGCCAAAGTATCAGGCTGATGCCTACGGAGCCGGTAGATGCAAAGATGCCCGACGGTGTCGAGAAGACTATCATCATGTTGAGTAACAGTCACCTCGTGTGGCCAATGTCAGTGACGGTCACTCACTGCCCGTGCCGATCATCTTGTTCAGAATCAGAAACACTGCTCCCGTCACTCCAATTTTGCTAGATTCGGTTAATTTGAATTGCTGCTCGTCCTGTACAACGGCCGCATCATGCGTAAACGTTGGGCTGACATTCTTGCTGACGGGTGTTGCTGTTTCCTTGTCGTCAGCCATGTTGCCTTCGTCCACTGATTGTGTAGCCAGGGGAAGATGTCGAATGGCAGGAGTGCAGCCTAAAGAAGAACTCTGCACAGCAGGCCGTGCTGTAGATGATAAACAAAGTCCATGGCGCCGAGACGTTGGATTTGATAGCACCCCACTATCACCACTGTCCATTGCCAAGTGCCCTAGGATCCAGACCCTCGGCGCTAGAACACTTGGCCTAGGCCGCCCAGAAGACACACTATCTTTGACACTCTGTTGCAAGCCAGCTGAAAATTTCACTGAACTGTTACCGACCTCTGCTGAGAACTAGCAACGGCTTCCGCTCGCTAGCCATCACGTCAGGAAAGCTATTGCTTGAACCGACTTGGCTTCACGGACGAGCAACCTGAAAAGTTTTCAGTTGCGTAAAATCCTACGATGCGGCTAGAGTCAATTTTTTATATGACTTGTCGATGCCGTGCTCGCTGTGCGGTATGACACCAGCGCCGAGAGACTTGGCCCTTACCCAGTAGATCATTTTGGAAGGTGGGATTAAATCGTAATTGTGTCGAATCACCAAATTCATGTAGGCTGCGAATTCGTATTTCTACTCGATCATTGAGCAGACCATCCGTTGACTCGTACTAGAATCCAACCCATGTTTGGAATGATATGTGCATCCAATATGTATCCAGCCTTTCCACTCCGAGAGTCTGCGTGACTGTAGCAGACCAGGTGACCCGAGTGAGCCCAAGTAGTAAATCATATCAAGCACCGGCCACCCATCGGAAATGCAGCTTGCATATAGGATTAGTTCACAGTCAAGTTGCCTGGCAGGGTATCGAGCCCTACACAATTGTCAGCATACATGTTTCAACAGCACAGCGAGCACCCGCGCACTTACAGCCATCAATATCCTCTTTCACCACCGGGTTCAGCAAACACTGATTTCCCGCCGCAATCGCCTGACTACCCAACTCACTACACCCCGTGTAGTCGCACCGCGCGTCCATCGCGCGCTGCAGCGAATCGCCGGTCCATCCAAACACATAATCGGCGTGGTGGCCGTACCCGGTGGCATCCCCCTGCGCCCACACGAAAGGTTGACTGCCGTCCTCGGGCCATTCAGACTGCGGGAACGCGCCTGTGTCAAAGACGGTCTCCAGGAAGACCATCGGAATCCGCACGGGGTGGCTGGCGGGGCAGCCATTGTAGCCGACGGCGACGTGGGATTTGTGCGTGGAGCTGTCGAGATTGACGCCGTCCCAGCAGCTGCGGACCGCGATGTCAGGGGTGATCGTGGATGGAGGAGAGGGAGAGTGCTTACGTGGGAAAGAAAATGTTGACCCTCACTCCACCGGCGCAATACTTCGTCGGAAATGTGGTTGTATCGCTGCCAGACACTCCATAAGGATTCGGCTCGAAGTTCGCGCCGGTATAGCAGCGATACAAGTTCACTACGCTCTCGGAGCTTTCTTGGCGCAAGCTGGGGTCGCCGACGACCATGCGAAAGCCTGGAGCGAAGGCCGTGATGTTGACGCTTGTGTCGTCAGGCGTCACATAGTAGACGGTCATGCCGCCGGTCTGCAAATCTTGTTAGACGAGAGTTCAGGAGCCGCTCGGAAAGTCTACTCACGGCGCCGTTGAACCCTTGGTTGGCGATCTGAGGGACACGCTTGAATGTGCCATTTCGAGCGCGGAAATACAACGCTGGTGTCCAGTAGTTGGACATGTCTTCTGTGAAGGTGCATGTAGTGCAAGAGGCGGCCGTTGACATGTCGAGACCTGGGTCCATCGTGACATTGAACGCATTCTATGTTGGTCAGCTTCATCTTTTGCGACTTGGGCGTATATGCGAGGAGCAAATACTTACGCCACCCACAATCTAGCCGAGCAAAGTTAGTACTGTTCTGAGTTTATGAATAAGCTGACCGCTGTGATATGTGCGTACCTGGTGCACATGTTGAGACGGATTCTGTCCGGCTTGTACAACTCTTTCCACACATGTTAGAATCCGAGGTGCAATGGTAATCTTCCGCTGCTACTTATACTCACGGATCGAGGCGTTGAGTCACCAATTGCGAGCAGGAGAATCGGAGCTGTGTTCGTGAAGTCAGTGTCTTTGTCTTCACCTCAGAGTCTCGGTGATATCTACGTACCAATTTATCCGCCTGCGCCAAAGATGCGCAAAGCGCTGGGGCGAGAGCATAGCGAAAGAGCATGTTGATCGAGTGACTGTTGCGAGTGATAGCGACTGTGATTGTCAGACAATGATGATAAAGAGAGAGGAATGAAAGTCAACATCGCCGCAGACATGTTCCGGATCCCACAGGCTTTCTATCAATTCTCATGGAAGGTCAAATTGTGTGTCTCCTTGCTTCCCGCAGGCTAGAATGTTTCGTGTTGACAAACATCCCCAAAACCCTTGTTGTCCCATTTGCCGGACCACAACGAAGCAACGGCGTTAATCTATGCGCTTCACCGTCAGACCATCTATTTAAATTTGACAAGTACGTGACGTTTGGTTCAATCCCTGGAGCTTCATGTTCCGCCGCACTTTGAGCTCTTGCTGCTTAGACGCCGCGATAGAGCTTGGAGGATTGTCTTTCGGTTCCGACTTAGATTTCAATAAAGGAATTCTTCCAAGTTGATAAATGTAAATGAATTTCGAGTCTCTGAGCTAAACGTGATGACTGAAGAGTCGGAGCTACCGCCTCTTCTCCGTTCTAGATTATCTTGATTGTGCGAATGGTTGGCGAGACGGCTTGTGGAATCGTGCTAGCGGCTTCCAGAAAATATCCCGCCCATCGAAAGGTTTTCGCCTCAGCAACCACAGGCCGAAGCCTAATAATGGACTGCTGAGTCTTGTCCTTGCTCCACCCCGCTATCAGAAACCACCAGCTCGGCAAATTATGTGACCGTAGTCGGAGGGCCATGGCTGGAATTAAGTCTATAGTCAGGTGTAGCTCGCCAGACCTCACAATAGCGTACGCGCTGTCCCCTCCCGTTTGACAGCACGTCTCATGCATATTGACCTGCACCATCTCATCCTGGATGAAGCCGTTGACGATAAGCGCGCGGAATCGCACACCACAGCCCATGCGGTCCACCCAGCTCATCCAGGACCACGACGGCGGGTCAAAATCCAGTGACTGAATCAAGTTTATTGCTTCCCGTGTACCTGGAGCGTAGTCGCAGCTGTCCGCGTCGAACTTCACGGCATTCCAAAGTAGGGAGCGCAGAATATCTCCAGACCATATACCAGCCAATTACTTGCCTTTGGTGAGTGTCTGAAACCTTTGTGCAATGCCAGCTAATGCAAAAGCACGGTCGTAGACCACGGTGAGATTCAAGGAAGAATATTGTTATACGATGCGAAGCCAGAGACCGTGAGAACCATGTTCCGAGGCTCTACTGTGCACCATGGCTGCGTATGCAATCTTCGTCGGAGCGCGAACCGCATGTAATTCTTGCAATGGCGAGGGCACACAAGCCTCTAACATGGAATGACGATCATCTGGGACGCTCAATCCTCCACACTCACACGCGTACCCAGATCCACACTCCTAGATCATCTCGGAGCTAGTGAAGTGCACTACCCGACGAGCCAGGAGCCTTTCTTGTAGAACCCAAGCGCGGCTCAACAGAGGTACATTGTCCTAGAACTCAGGAAGTCGGTCCAACAAAATGTTGTTGTGGTCTCGGTAACGTGATATGCATACTTGAATCTCTTGGTCGTCCAACTAGCCCACGCACAGCACATTAGAATTCAAAGGTGACCAAGTCTGAGTGGTGATAGGGAGGTATCTTCCTCCAGGAAAGCTGTGGGCGAGCCTGTCATGGAACAGCCCCTCGGTCGAGTTGGAGCGAATGTTGCAGCAATGTTCAAGTGGGCGTGTGTATAGATATCCGGCATGGCAACTGTGTGCTCTTTCCAATCTTGGTCATTGTCTTGGATAATGCACAGGGAGTCAGTCTACAAATAGAGGACGTCTAACGCTCGCACAAGCTTAATGGCGTCCCGAAAGAGTTACGGCAAAGACTCCAATGGAATATCCGTCATTTTGGCTGCAAAATCTGCTTGCCTGGTCCGGGGCACTGTTGACCCGATGAATGAATTCCCCCAGAAATGGCTGAGAGTGATATAGCAAATCTTGGGCTTTTTTTTCGACCTCAACTAGTCTGACGCCGCCACTCAGATCCAAAAGTTGCCGAGGGTTTGCCCATTCCCCCTCGTCTGCTGTACAGCTCGTGTGCAGAGTTCGCAAGCATAGACCAGTTTCTTGATAAACTGACGCAATGAGCAAGATCCAGACATTTCTGGACCTAGTTTGCAGAGGTGATAGACGACAGTGAAAGGTTTGGCAGACGAAGCGCGGGGGGTCCAAATCCGTCATTACCGGATTTTGTCAAATTCCTGGACGGCGAGAACAGTTCCAGGACCAGATCGCGACTCAAATGATCGCTAACATCGCTTAGCTGAGCTACATATGAAGGTGGCTCGGTGCCTAACTCCAGATACACTTGCTCGCCTGGTACTGAGCGTCTCTCAATTCTGGTTGAAACGGGAGAGCCTTTGGCTTGCTCGACAATAATTCATGTGAAAATTGTATGTGAGATTCCGCTTAGATGTTCGGACACATCGGGACGCGAGTCGTCGAGCCATCCGCAACCAAATGCAGAACTCGTTGCTTGGATGATAAGATGACAGTATTTGCATTGTTTGACAAATATACAAAGAATACTCGACGCCGTAAAGTTGACATATCGGGGACGGATCTGCGTGTCAGGCCTGACAATGTATGAGGCGCCCCGGATGTTTTCGAACTCGCACTATAATTCGTACCGCAAGTTTCTACATGTCGGACAGGTTGCCATAACACTCATGTTTGTCGTATCTATGTGATCTTGGTGAGACATGCTTTCAGGTTCGAGCTGAAGATTTGACATTCGGAGGTGATGGCTGTTGCAGTTGGCGGGATGGAATCAAAAGTGGTGCGACTCCAGGCGAGTGCGAGTGGTGGGAAACAGGCAAGGGACGGCACCCTCTCTACTGTGTCACTTTGGATCGGAAAATCGATTTATGATCTCACCGATTACATTAAGAGATTCGACTACTGCAACCACTTCCAAGATTGCCTTGGGAGGGCGAATCAGCAGGCTGCGTCGTCTCCCATCAAGTGGCCCCACATGCATGGCCTCGATGAATGCGGACGCCTGCATAAGATACTATGCAGGCTTCCAACGATGGAGGATAAACAGCGAGTTGCGGGGCACACAAATTACATCATTCATTTCACTCGGTGATCCAAAATATTCGCCGAGGTTCGCCGTGAGGACTGTGTTATGTGCTGGTGTAGAAGCAAAGTACGGATGTGACGAGTTGAGTCGATAACCTGCAAGCTCAACATTCGTACAATCTTTTCGGATATTGTGGGTGGACCAGTCAGGGCCTTCAAGTTCTTCTTCGTACTGATTTCGAGTCCATGCTTGTCACCTGGGCAGTAATATTCGTATAAAATCAGCCTAATTGTTCAGCATCGCAATCGTATCCCACCGTTTACAGGTTCCGGCTCGGTACGTTTTGCTATTTCTTCTTCATCAAGACTCGGGAGCAAGACTTCCACATTCTCCATATTCTTCCATAGCATGTCCCCTCGCATGGTTTACACGCAATTTAGTCGTCCGCCATAATAAGAGACTCGAAATAGTACCTTGGACTGTCAGATAGACTTGCATCGAACGACGTGCCCTTCCAACTCGAGCTTACAGTGTGGTGTTCGTTAGGCATTTTCAAGATCTACCTCCAAACCGGCCGGCATTGCTTTACTATGGACCAGCAAGTCTATTCTTACGTGACTAGCTTTCAATAATTCTGTTCACTCACGAGGAATTCCCATTTCCAGGTGGATTGTGGTTTAGTTCACCGAAATCACTCATCATAGCGTGCCATTGGAAGTCTTCCAAGGTTGCTGAAAATGCAGCATTCTCCGTGAACTATGATAAAATGCAAGAAATCTTGCAGTGCCTCCTCAAAACTGAATTCCTCCCAAGAAAGGAGACTCCTCCCGTTCTCATCAGATGAGACTGCCGAATAATAGTCGAGCCTCATGCCCGGTCACCAACAACAATGGCGTGCTGTCAACAGACTGCTATCTGTCAAAAGTCCTGTTTGTGCCTTGGTTGAAAATCAAAAAGTCTCTACGTTTCTCTGCTCAAACTCACGGAGCTGCACCATCCGATCACTCATCATCAATCAGCAGCGCTCTGAGCACAACATCCCGGACCTTAGCCTCAACAACTTCAGGCTCCTGCTCAGCGTCGATCTCGTAGTAGCTAGCGTCCTGGTCCCGAGTGTATACGTCCTTCTTCTCCTTGAGCTCAGCCAACACAGGGACCGTCTCGCGATGAAATGTCTCAATGCGCTTCTGAACAGCCTCAACATTATCGTCAGCACGACCGCGGGTGCACATGCGCTGCACCATGGCGTCGTCGGAGCAGGTCAGGTAGACGACCATGTGGATGGGGCTGATGTTCTGCTGGAAGAAGTGCAGGCGCTCCATGTTGCGAGGGTAACCTATATCACACACCAAAACATTAGCCAGACGTCTCGCACCGCCACAGTAGACAGAATTTCACTCACCGTCAAGAATGAAGGTGTTGAACCCAGCAATAAACGCCTGGCGAATGGTCGCGCTCAAAATCCCAAATGTAACACTCGCATCGCCCAACTGTCCCGTCATCTGC
This sequence comes from Plenodomus libanotidis, assembly GCA_022609195.1. Lineage (NCBI taxonomy): Eukaryota > Fungi > Ascomycota > Dothideomycetes > Pleosporales > Leptosphaeriaceae > Plenodomus > Plenodomus libanotidis. Next base: position 28,904 of record JAGKQA010000097.1, read on the forward strand.
GCCTCGCGAATCTGCGCCGCGTACGCGCTGTCGGGACGGTTCATCTCCTCGCGCATCATGGCGCCGATGCTGATATGCGTCGCCGTGTTGGTGGCTCCCTTCTTGCCGTTGATGACGTCGACGAGCTTCGCGCTCTGCGTGCCCTTGCCGCTGCCGGGGCCGCCGAGGATGCAGATGACTGTGATGCGGGTTTCGTTGATCTCCTCGGCCTGTGGGGGCAGGATGCGTGGTGGGGCGTCGGCGGGGGTGGTGAAGAATGGCGCGGCTGGTGGAGGCGACTGCGACTTCATGTTCTTGGAGGAGGAGACGAAGCCGCGGTAGATGGGAGGGGGGAGCTTGCAGGGCGAGGTGGGTGGGCGATTTGGATATGAGTCGGTAGGGGGAGGGTATGAGCCCTCGCCGGCGTGTGGGTTGTTCTGGGTAGAGGCCCAGAAGCGAGCGCTCTGCTCGGCAGCCCACTCGTTGTAGTTGAAGGGTTTGCTCATTTTTGAAAGGCGATATTTGAGGATTGATGTGAGTGAATGAGATTGCGTTGGGTTAGCGACGCGATACGGTGAGCTTGCGGCGCGCGTTTGTTGTTATGGGAAAGAGGAATGTGGGGACGCAACTGGTTGTCTGAAAGAACAGCAGCTGCAGCTCTAGAAGAAGCTGCAAGTAGTGAAGGCGTCGGGGGTTGGGTCAGGCGACATCATTGCAGACAGCCTTTGCGGGGATGTGTCGGAGTTGACGAGGCTGACTGTGCAGGAGTTGGACGAGGCTGTGGCTATTAGGCGAGCAGCCTTGCGGAGAATGAATCATTGGGATTTGATGAGATTGAAGGTGTGGGGAGCAGGAAGCCTTATCAGGATGACAAACTGATGTATTCACCAGGCTATTGTTGTAAATGCATAGTATTGCAATGCAATGAGTGGAGTAAGAAGGTGAGATATGGCACACCGGCTCTGGACTTTTGTGATGCTGGCTGGGCTTTCATGAGATTGTGCGGCATTGTCCTAAGCAGTCTGTATTGTGAAGGAAGCATAATCATAAGCTGTTCTTCTGTTGGCACCTTAGTTGGTTGCCACTATTAGCGTGAGAACACAAGCACTTTGCAATGCTAAGATGAAAGCCTTGGTGACGGTATTTCTGCATGTGCAATACAGACTCAAGTGAGTGTGTGGAGGTGGCGAAGGCTTAGAGGGGCAATCAGATGCAATAAATATAGTGAAGATCTCTTTGTGGATCGGGAATAATGTCGCATCCCTCCATATAGCTGATTATAATTGTGAAGGTTCTTACATCAATGAGTATCTCGCACATTCTGTTGTGGGTGCCCGGGTGCCCAGGTGCACAATGTAACCCAGCAAGCCATTTGAGCATCTATTCTGTTTCTGTTCCGGATGAGATACTTTGGAGATCATGAGATTGAGAAAGCGTAGATAGAATATAAATTGCTTTTTAGTGACAGCCAGAGCAGAAACAGGGAAGTCTGAGAATTTAGAAAAAGCTGAAAGGACAGAAGTAGCCACTACATATGTAAAGAATGCCCTTCAAGGCTGCCGACCCTGGCAAAAGGAATCAGATCTAGGAAAGCTCTTATCGCAAATTCGTCCGGTGTGTATTTCAGTTGTGGCAATGCCTGCTTGCAGCAAGTCATAGTTGCATTCTCTATAATTTTGCTGGGGCTGAGGTGTGCTGTGCCCATCCATCCAAGACAGTATTCTTATCACTCTTCAGCCTTGCCTCCGTGACTTCATATATACTGGGCACGCCGGTACTCTTGAAGTCAGCCCCATCCATCGCCATAGCAGCAACGCTCTTGGCCGAGAGAAACACCTGGGGCATGCCGTGGCCCGTAAAACCCGCCACCACATACTGGCCTGGCCGTCCAGGCACGGCGCCCACAAATGGGCAGCTGTCTGTTGAGTAACCCATGACTATTTGTAAAAGTATGTCAGTAACGCCGAACGACACCATCAGGACGAAAGACTGGTTGGGGAAACTCACTTCCTGTCCAGACCTTGTCCGTGTACGCCCCCGAGTTCTCCCACCCCCTGAAATTCTTCTGCATGTACCCATCAAAATGCCGGTGCGCATTCCCCGTCGTGATGAGCTTGTCGTCCTCCACCGTATTATACCAGCAATCCAGATCCTGGTAATATCTGCTCCTCGCGCCGCCCACAATAATACTCCCATCCGTCCTCGGGATGAGATACTCATACTCCGTCGGCGACCACCGGATAATATAGCTATGCGGCAACATCGGCGCCGGCTTCCTGCTCTCGGGCACCACAATCCGGCTGCATATCCCCTTCACAGGAATGATGCTGTTCTCAAACTCCGGCAGTATACTCGACGTATAACCATTCGTCGCGTAGACGATCTTCCGCGCCCTCACCTCCCCCCTATCTTTCGTCCTCAACACATACCAGCCCTCTGCATCAGTCTCCCCACTCACACCCACCACAGGTGTATGCGTCTGCAAATTAACCCCGGCGTCGACCGCCCTCTGCAACAGCCCCAAAATCAGCTTATATGGCCACACATGACCGGCGCTGTAACTCATCATCCCCTTCGCCCCCTTCACATCAGACAGCTGCTGCGCTTTTGCCGCATCACCCTCGTAGAAAACATCGCTCATGACGTCCACACCAGCTGTGCGCAGCAAATCCGCGCCGGCTTTCATGCGCTCATGAATCGCGTCCGTCATGAGCGCGTCAATGGCGCGCGTGAGCACAAAGTCGCAGTCGATGCCCTCGTCTTCGATCACAGCTTTGACGGCGCTGAGGGTGCGCGCTTCGAAGGCAGCGCATTCGGCGGCGATGGCGGGGCCGTGGGTTATGGCGAGCGAGGCGGGGCGGTTGTACGGGTCGGGCTTGAGGTGGCCGCCTAGCACTCATTCAGTAAAGACAGTTTTTGTGGAGGGGAGATAGTAGTGTACCATTGCGGCCCGTAGCGCCGGAGCAGGCTTCGCGCGCTTCGAGGATGAGGATTGACGGCGGCAGAGTGCCTTTGTCTTTGCACCCTTTCAGGATATGGTATACGACTGAGGCGCCTGCGTAGCCGGCGCCGACTACTGTGATGTCGACATGTGTGGGGAGTGAATGCGTGCTGCGGTGCGAGTCGAGGGGGTGTAGCTCGGTGCGCCAGAAGGACTCTGTTGAGTTTGGCACCGGGAGGCCTGAGGGTGCCATGTTTGCGTGTGAGCTAGTTTGTATTGGATGAGATTTGTTTGGTTTGCTCAGCTTGAGCTTTTCAATGTCGTTTGTGGTGTTTTCGTGGGCATATAGTGAAAACACCGGCGCTGATCGTGAGCGGCGGTGCGGTGACAAATATTTTGTGCCGGCCCGCCTTATCAGATTCGGCGCATGGCCGGCGTTGGCATAATTAGTGCGACTAGAAGGGACCGGCCCGGTGCAATTGGCCGCGGCCAGGGCCGCGACACGAGGTGGAATATTCGGTGGGTCCAGGACTGAAAGTTTGAAGGCCATGCTCAGAATCATTTCTCCTAGAAATGTCCGAAATTGTAGCGGTGGTCCGGTGGAAATGCTTAAAGTTGCCGAGAGTGTAGTTCTTGCTATTCTTGTTTGCGTTGGACAGTCCGAACCCCACTTTTTTTTTTTTTTTGTTTCATTACTTGCATGGAGGCCGTTAGACCTATGGCAAGGCAGCTATCTAAAGCTACTAGTACTATAAAATACAGGTATTTCCGCCCCTTACCAGACTAGTCCCCCCAGTCTAGAGACAACCTATATATCCTACTAACACTATATTCTCTACGAGGATTCAGAACGTAAAAAGACCATTTGTAGCCGCAAGGCTAAAATCCAGTAAAACAACAAAAGAAAAATCCTCAACTACCCTGGTCCTTATCACTATCCACAAGCCGTCTAGTAGCTTTAATAAAAGCTAACAACTCCTTCCGCCCAGCCTTTGTACAAAAGAGATTATTGAGTTCCCAGGTCCCACCAGACCTCTGAAGCCTTTTGTGATGATCCCACTAAATACCCGTGAGTAAATAGTAAGTGTCAGAGGGTTTATGTTATCAATATGGTAGTAGAGGTGATTGGTGCAATACTGAGAACGTTTCTTCCGTGCAAGTGCTAATTATTAGCCGTTGGGCTATTCAGGTATATAGACTGAATACTTAGATTGACAACTAAATAGCTATGAAGGAAATACTATCTATCTGGTGCTGACTGTGTCGTTATATCCTATGGCCTTCATACCGTCTTCAGTACTGGATCTGTTGACTATGTTGATAGGCAGCGTAGGCGATCCCGCCTATGTTGCCTATGTTCCGATTCCACATAGGCACAGCCTTAACCCTGGGTGGTTACCTAATCTATGGATGACATAAGAAATGTTCCCCGCCTGATGTGTTGGCTTTCAGGCTTCTGAGGGCGCAGCTGACCGCTGGCCTGTTCCTTGACCTGCTGTTGGTCCTTTGGGTCATGACACCTTTGCCGCTCGGTTTTATAGTGACTGCAATGCAGTATATAATGTGTTGCAGTATCTACAGCCCTATGTTATGACCCAGACAGTGGTTGGGTCAGAAATCAGGCCAACGCAGGAAACAGGGATCGGCCAACCCCGCAAGGCATTTCCTTATAAACACAGTCACTTGTTGGATAGAGGATATAACTAAGCAAAAGTCACATAGTGAATCAATATGGATCAGGAACTAATCCAAGGTGATACTATATAAGATCAGTAGGATCAGTGCAGTGATACAACAGATCCAATACTGAAGATAGTATAAAGGCCACAGGATATAAGGACACGGATAGCACCAGATAGATAGTATTTCCTTCATAGCTCTTCAGTTATCAATCTAAGTATTCAGCCCACCCTAAATAGCCTTACGGCTTCTAATCATTACTCACACGAAAGCACGCTTCTCAATATTGCACCTATTACCTCTACTACCTTATTGCTAACATAAACCCTCTAGCACCTTCTATATACTCACGGGTATTTAGTGTAATCATTACAAATATTAGGATTATATATAATAATAAAGAATCTTCTTAATAAGATTATAAATCCCTTCAAAACAGTAGCGTAGAGCTATATAAATATAGGTCTTATAGAGAAGAGCTTAAACACTACTCCGGCGAAAATTAAGGTCCGGGGGCCGAATATATAGCGGTAATACTAAAAACGCGCTATGTAAAAGAGATAAAGGTAGAGAATAAGCGAAAACTCTATATAAGAGCATTATTAAAGGTTAATAATTAAGTATAAATAGGGTAATAATAATTATACTAAATACCCGTAAGTATATAAAGAACATTAAAGGGTTGATGTTATTAATAAGGTAGTAAACGTGACGAGTGCAATATCGAGAGCGTGCTTTCGTGCAACTAATAATTAGAAGCTATAAGGCTATTTAGGGTAGACTAAATACTTAGATCAATAACTAAAGAGCTATAAAGGAAATACTATTTATAGGGTGACGACGGTGTCCTTATATCCTATGGTCTCCATATTATCTTCAGTACTGGATCTATTGAATTAGCGCACTAATCCTACTGATCCCGTATAGTATTACTTTGGATTAGTTCCTGATCCTTACTAATCCATTACATGACTTCTGGCTTAGTTATATCCTCTATTCAATGAGTGACTGTGTTTATAAGGGAATGTTCTGCGGGGTTGGTCAATCCCTGTTTCCTGTATTGGCCTGATTCCTGACCCAACCACTGTCTGGGTCATTACAAGAGTACTATAATAGCTGGAAAGAGAGAGGGAGAAGGGTAAGATTTAGCGGTCTTTTAATACTTAATATAAGCTGCTTCTGAGAAGCTATTACGCTAGTCTATGCCCTATTACTTCGTTTATATACTTACGCCTAATACTTACTTTTATCTTTTCTAATTTTTAACTTAATTTGCTCTATAGTACCTTAGTAACTATACCCATTTATCCTAGTAATAGTAATAACGATAGGAATAATAATAAGCAGAAGAAGAAGAGCTTTAATAATAAGGATTATTAAATATATACTCGTTTATATTTCTTTTATCTCTTTAAAAAGTTTTAGTATTAATATAGTTTAGTAAGGCCTTTATAAATAAAGTTGCCAAACTATATGAATAGCTTACAAGGGCTATATTAGCTCTTTAGAACTCGTTATATTATATATAATAATGGGAAATATAATGTAAACTATAAGTCTTTTACTCGTATAATACAGATTTAATTGATATACTACTGAATATAAATTTAAAAATAAGTATTTATATAAGTGCTAGAAATATAAATTAATAAAGAAGTATTTTTCAAATTACTTATAGTATTCTATAAAAGTAAAATAAGATTATGAAAAGTAATTTATTATGTATTTAATAGTTTTAAATGGTTTATAAGATATTGGAAATACTTTTATTAGTAATAATTGTATTATTTCTATCATTTTACTTAATATAGATAGGAAAGCATTTTATTCTATATTTAACTGCAATTCATCTAAAATTAGTTTCAGGGTCTCGATTACAGCTTAGCATTTCTAACTCACTAGATCACTGCGTTACCAGAAGGTTACAAGACAGTCGACTGCTTGATCGTCTTTGGCTATGACTGTATCCGTCTCGTCACAGTCTCCGAGACGCTTCTTCTTGAACCATCAGGTATTCGGCAATCAAGTCTGTGCACGGACACTATTAAACTATCGAAGACAGGCCATTGTAAGAATGATCATAGTGGATGAAAGCTGTCCTGGCTGTCCAAAGCCAGCTAGTTGGACCCCGACCCCATCATGCGCTTATCGCGCCTTCGCTACCACAGTACCTAAAAGGCCAGGTAGTATTTCAGTCTCCAGACGATACCATGGTACAGGCGCGGACTACCTCGGAGTGCGAAGCTTAAGGACCCCGTTCCAAATTATTCAGGTAAAGGGCAAAGACGGTATATGATTTCCTCCGGGCTGATATAGGGTAATCGCCCGTCGCATTATGACCCATGCGATAATAGTAAAACAATACTATCTCGAGCCATACTACCCTATCACGTTTACTAATTATGGACTCGACGTCTTATACGTATTTCGAAGGGATCAACTTTCGGCCAGGCCACCCGGGATATGCTTTGCCTACCAGGTCTCCGAGCAGTCTGGCCTGATCTATGCTGGAAGTGCACATCCGTATTAAGAACCAATTCCCATTTTGTCTACCAGTTCACGTCGTTCAGCATCTCTACCACAATCGCGCTGCCCAAGTGCCGCTCTTCAACATGGCCGTCGTCAAGCCTCTTCTGCTCTACGCTGCCACCTCCTCCGAGGGGCGCATGACACCGACGCTGCAGATTGTCGGCGACCTCATCTCAAGGGGATACGAGATCGGTGTTGTCAGCTGAATCGGTAGAGAAACGCGGAGCACGCTTTTTTCCTACCCTGGGCGTTATCGAATCTTTGCTAGTCTAGTCAAAAGCCTACCCTCACGCTTATGCTGCCTTTCTTGGCCTGGAGACCAATCTCCACGAGAACCCGACGCTTTGGGCACGCGGGGAATGCTTCTTCATCGAAGCAATGCCGAGTAGCCTAGAATCAGTCCGTTCCGCTTTGATGACGATGAGACGAGAACAGCCAGATCGTGAAATGTGTGTATCTACGCCGGGCTTTGGAGGGCGGAATTGTTGCATCGACTCTAATGGAGTATCTAGTATCATTCTCGCAGACACCTGCTGCGCGAGCGTTCCGCCTCTCTGCCTTGGGGCTACCATTCCTGGTTTCGAGAAGCCCATCAAGACAATAGGCATTAGTGTCATCATGCCACACTGGACCAGTCCGGAGAATCCACCACCATTCTCTGGCTTGGCTTTCGACGCCAGTGAGCAGGGTCAAGCGCGCAACGAGCTTGTGGCGTCTGCCATAGCAGTGCCCAAGCTCGAGGAGGATTTGCAGAACATGCTTCGCCGCCGCGGTATCCCCGAGCCATTCGACACATTTCTCCAGCCGTTCAAGACTGACAAGGCTTATCACGCCATTCAAGACAGTTTCTATGTATGCCACCATACTACCTTGCAGATGTGCATCCCGTCAGTCGAATACCCTACTCCAGCGAGTTGGCCGCCATACTGTGCATTCGCGGCGCCACGCTCGAGACGCAGGCGGGGTTGCCAGTCAACGCACGTGTGGTTGACTACTTGCCCTACGACGCCGCGCTGCCTCACGCCGACGTTTCTGTCACCAACAGCGGATATGGGGTCTGACCAGCGCAGTCACCCATGCTGTGCCTGTTGTCCAGACGGGGACCAGCGAGGATAAGATTGACATTGGCCGACGGGCCGAGTATGCCGGGCTTGGTGTATACGTGCGACCCGTAACTGCAGACAGCATAGGTGCGGCAATATATCGCATACTGGGTGATGGGAGATATAAGGAACGGGCGTTGCAGCTGAAGGAAGAGGCGGATTCGACCGATGCTGTGCAGAATGTTGAGAACGAGATCATTGCGCTTAGCACATAGACACTACCGCAAGTCGCTCGATTCCTATTCAAGTCACGACGTCTGCAGAAGATGGAATATGTATCACAAGCTATAGAGCATCGAGACTCAAGACCTGGTTCTCAATAAAGGCGTAAGTACCTGTATGAGTCAAAACACTGTGAAAGCAATCAGAGACCAGGTCCTTGTCATGGGGAAGAGAAAAACCGAGTAAAAAGCCGGATTTAATCTAGAAACAGTCATCGCTCAGATTCCCTCACTTCAAGAGCTGCCCCACTTACCGAAGCGGGGCCGCCATATACAGTACAGAGTGACGCTTTGAAATTGCTAGTCCAGTATTCCCTATTCCATCCCCAAGTATCCTTCTTCTCTCTCAACAGACGAGATTTAGGTGGAATTGGACAAACAAACTGGAACCATTCTCTTTCCACAGTGTGCACCAACAAGATGCAGTTCACAATCATTGCCGATAAACTGCCACATTTATCAGTTGAAGAGTTCAAGCACGAATTCCATGTCCACGCTGCAGAGACTAAGAAGGCGGCCTCTAGCCTCGGGCTTATCACCAAGTACATCCAGGGGCTCTATCTCCCCTCGGCCATCGATGGCGCCACGCAGCTTACTGGCCTGCCCCTCCCAGAGCACAAAGGCCCTTACCAGTCGCTGGCGCAGCTCACCTGGCCGTCGGTCGAGGTCCTGCAAGGGTCACTGCAGTCTGCAGGATACCGCGCGTCGGCAGCAGCAAAGCATGAGTTCGCCGCTCCCAAACACTTATTCTTGACGGAGCGGCTGGAAACGGACTACGGCAAGACGTATCTGGACGGTTTGGGCGGGCTCGAGAATAACCCCGACGTGGGTAATAAGCAGCGACCCGTCATGCTAATAGCTGCCCTGACGCCGAAAGCGGAAATCGACGACGCCGAGTTCAATAAGCTCTGGGCCAAGCATGCCAATGGCGTGCGAACCATAGCGAAGATGGTTTATTACTGGCGCAACGTCGTTATTCCGATGTCTTCGGAGCAGGTCCGCGCTGTTGTTGCCGGAACACAATTCCCAGCCGAGAGGTGCTGCAGCACGGGTGGTTACGAGGAGTTCCTCTTTGCTAGTATGGATGATGCCCAGTCATTTTGTGACCAGCACGGGGAGGCTTTGAGGCTTTCATACAGAGATTTTTGTGACATGGAGGGGAGCTGGTGTGCTGGTTTTGATTATATCGAACACTGGGGTCAAGCTGATATTGGGTTGAAGCAAAAAATTGTGGGTACAGTTCTTGGGCTACTTTTATTCGTAATGGCTCCGTTGCGGCTGTAGAAACTTACGGACCAGCCAGGGCTCTTGTGACCAACAGATGCAAACTTCAACATTAGATTAGGCCCAATACTGTTTGATACAGCACAATATATCTAACTTCTCACAGCCGCCCGAACTACAGCTCGAAAAAGTCTCCACGTGTAGAGACTTCGTCGGAAGGATGCCACAAAACCGGCCCTTGAGTCAAGCAGTCGAATTTGATTGGAGTAGGAAGAGACTAGGACGATAGTTAGCCAGATCGAGGGTTCAATCGGTACTGCTAACCCTTAAAGCCCTGACATCAATCAATCTTGTACAGGGCAATTTTCTTCTTTTTTAAATAAAACTTGTGCAACCTGTAGATTGAGTGTACTGGTGACAGTAGGCTGATGGGGGATATCCCTGTCAGCATCGCATGAGTCTTCAGCGATAAGGCGATAAGGCCTTCTACGTCACTTCTTCGGATTTGGCTACAGAGCCAATTCCTTCCTACCAACAACCACACAACCAATCAATCATTCACACCCCGTACAACCTCTGTCTGTACACGTGATATATCACCCCCTGACGTACCCAACACAACCCATATTTCTCAGTATAAGTGGCAGCGCATTACGGATTAGGCTTGTTAAGCAGCTCTAGCACCTTTCCGGAATCACAACAATGTTGTAGGTGTGCAACTATCTATTCGCCAGCCGACTGGTTGGTCTGTACAGTCCTCCGAGACACCGCTGGTCCCGCTGAGAGGAGCATTTTGCCTCCCAAATTTGCTTCTTCAAATCTCTGAAATGACTGCTACAGAAGAGGCTTAGACTCAGAGAATGTAATCTTTACTGTTTACATACATATTCGGCAAAGCAACAATTATCATATAAACGAGTTGCAAAGCATTCCAACATCCCACTACCTACCTCTTTTGTACACCCCAAGCAGCCAATCCTAAACTAAATTTTAGAACATACGAGTTCCAAAGTATTTACAATCGCGCCATCTCTTCCATACACCCCAAGCAGCTCAGCCTAAACTAAACTTTAGAGCACGTAAGTTGCAAAACACTTTTAAATCCCCATATCTCATTCGTATCCCGAAATAGCTATCTAAAGCCTAAAGTGAACTTTAGCAGTTGCTTCTATCGACGCCAACAGATCTATACTTTCCGAGTATATAGAGTTAGAGTACCCCAGGGAGAGGTAAGGCTTTTGTTGAAGGCGCGTTGTCGGTTAATAGTTGTCCCGGGCCAGCAGGCCAATCAGAGGGCTGGAGCTGATTAGTCATAGGGAACGTCATGACATTTAGGCCTCGCCGGATGCGCAGCCATTTCTATGGGAGACCTGCACCCCCACGATCGTACATACGATGGAAGCCTTATCCATAGTTCCGAACACTACGCTCTAGGACATGCGCATCAGACTAAGAATACAACCACCAACTTCGAGACTGCCAAGACAGCATGGGCAGCACGTGCACTCGAGGCAACCAATGGGCCGTTAGTTTAGCCCACTCGCTTACTTACGAGTACCATTCACAGAATACCATGGGAATAGCTAATGATAATGGCTAAAGAAATCATTCTTTATAGTCTTGCTATATGCCAGTCTCGATGCCCAGCTGAGTTGCACTGTTGCAGCCCCACAGGCGCTGCCTGTATGCTGACTAAGCAGCCTACCTGTAGCCAACAGGCTAATCTACTAGCTAGCTAGATTAGCGACCGTTTCTCCCCTCTTCATCAATTCACTTCATTCATTCAGCTTAAGCGTGGCTATCGCTTTTAGCCACATACATAGATTATCATACAATGTATGAATGAGCTACATGTCCATCGAAGATGGACACTCTCCAATACGAAGGGATATACCCCACGCCACTATACTCCCTCGGGAGTGGGACATCTTTTCTGGAGCCCCGAACTCTGGATATCAGACACTAATTGGCTTTTTTTTTTGAAACTCAACACTACATATTCACTCATACAGAGCAATAGAAATCGCGACAGGATCTCGTATACAGTGTTTCCCTATATCAAAATGTTGGCCTTCGGATGACTGTGTCAGCACTGAGACTCTTCATTATCAATTTCTTCCCCTAAGGATAACTGAGCTACATATAGGGATCCACAAAAGAGGGCGCCCTGTATTATGGAGGACTACATGGCAGGATACATACGCGGATTCACATAGCTAGCCTGGCCTGTCAAGCCAAGTTTGAAACATATAACACAAGGACCAAGTGACCCGATTACTTAAAGGGCCGATTTTTTGAGCCTTTCCAGAAGAGAAAAAAAGGCATGAAAGCCCAGCATTACTCTTCTATCTTGCCCGTTCTACATACCTAGTTAATCACTTCCTTCACTGTACGTATCACATGTCTCAACTCGCATCAATCCCTGAATTGCTTTTACAGCATGCGGAAGAGCGCGGCCAGACTCTGGTCTATTTAGGACCAGGGCGTGAGATTGTACGTTTTGGACAGGCAATCTTGATCTCGGACCCGGTGACCGTGTCAGCAACAGAGGCGTACACACTAAACCCCGTTTCTGTAAGAATAAGGAGAACAAAGAAAAGGTCACTAATTCGCAGAATGTTCAGACTTTCGAGGAACTTAAGAAACAACCCAGGCGCATAGCCGCCAATCTAGTACGCACCGGCGCAGGACAAGGGCGTTTCGCGGCCATTTTCCTGGCAAGATGTGTCGAGGCCGTCGAGAGCGTGCTCGCTATTATGCGAGCCGGTGCGGTTGCGATGCCTCTTAACCCGCGTTCGCCGCCTGCAGAGCTGACGAGTGCGCTGTACCACAGCGGCGCACATCTCGCCTTCACGGATCGTCGCAACTTTAGCACGGTGCGCGCCGCCGTTGCGCGGGGGCCTGGTGGTGGGATCATCGTCGCGATTAATGCCCCCGACGACAAAACAATAGATAAAGTGGACAATAGATGGCATGTCATCCGGTTTCAAGACTGAGTCGAGGACCGGGCTTCATCGACCTTGCACATCCGCGTGGACGAGCTGGGAATCGAAGAAGCGGCCTTTCTGCACTACACCTCTGGCACGACCAGCGCGCCCATGGCGTCTTATCTACCCAAAAGAGCTTGCTGTGGTCTGCCAACAGGTTCGTTTCGGCGTTTGGCATGACATCCGCTAACCGCTTCTTCTGGCCTCTCCCCCTGTTTTACTGCCTCAGGCATGCGTTGTGCATCTTCGTTACGTTGGCAGTGGGTATCAGCGCCTATATCTCAGACCCTGACGAGAGGTCGTTCAACAGCCTCTTCAACAATGAGGCCCAGGCAACGATAATCATTATGGGCGCCCCCGCCACGTACCAAAAGTTGATTGCTGAAGCTTCGAATTCGACAAGATTGATGACTTTGCCCGGGTTGCGGGCATCCATGAGTGCGGAATCCTCGGCGACCTCAGCTCTGAGTGCACAGGTCCAAAAAGCGTTCGGCGTGCCCCTGCTGAATAACTACGGGTGTACCGAGGCCTACGGCGCCATTGCCATCAACCGGGCGATTTGTTTCGCGAAAATTCAAGTGGAACGATCCTCCCGGGCATAGAGTTCCAGCTCATGGGCGCAAAGGGAAATGAAGTGAAGACTGGCGAAACGGGTGAGGTCTGGATCCGCAGTCCCAGTCTCCATGCTCCGGTATCACAAAGAGACCGAATCGCCATTCACGGAAGAGGGTTGGTTTCGCACAGGCGATATCGCACGTCGCTCGAAGACCGCGATGGAACTGAACCTGGTTGGCCGGCAAAAGGAGCTGATCATGGTCGGGGGCGAGAATGTCCAGCCCGACGAGGTGGAGCGAGTCCTGCTCCGATGTTCTGGCGTGGCAGACGTGGTCGTGGCCGGTATCCCACATCGCTCGCTTGGAGAAGCACCAGCTGCTTTCATTGTGCGTGAAACCGACGGCACTGCATCCGAGAACAATAATACGACCAGCGTCGACCCTGTGGACTTGCTCGCGGTGTGTCGAGAGTCTCTGCCAGACTACAAAGTGCCTGCAGGTAAGACATGGTCCTCCTTCTACGACAGTCGTCACCCACAGTTCGCTCCAGAGGCTTATAACGACTGTTACTAACGGTCTCGAACTCTCACTCTGACACTCGGCAGCGTTCTACGAAATCGACACTGTGCCTCGAACTCTCCTTGGCAAGACGAAACGGTCGACCATCCGTTCCTGCACAAGCAGACCACTCACGGCTCGGTCCAGGTTGCTCTCTACAAAGTCGATCGAGGCACTAGTCCTTGCTAAAGTCATCGGCGTGTATGCTCTAAAGGTTCGGCCTAAGGAGTTGGACTCGGGTTCCACTTTTACACACCTGGGCGTAACGCGATCTTGCTCTCACGGTGGCGCTCAACTTTAGTACACTTCACGACCTTGCGAAGTACCTTTCAGATCGGCTGGATTTGTCTCAACTAGAAGTCGGAGAAACAGAACCGGACGGCCTGGATTCCACAGTCGGTGAGGATATTGTGGAAACCTCGCGAGCAGCCGCCTCGCCCAAAGCCAAGGAAGAACGATCGAGCACGTCTGATATGGCTAGTCCTGAGCACCCAGACCTCGACCTGACCATGTTCGGAGGGTTGGGTATACTGCACACGTGGCTATCCTCCCTCAAGCAGTACACGGCGGCGCAAGACCTACTAGCATCAGCCTCAATGGCGCTTCCGACGTTCAGCGTGGGGTCGAACCCGGCGAGCCACGCGGTACCCCCTTATCGCCTGGCGACCGGTCCATCGGGCCATGACGAAGCGGCGTCCATTCCTCATGCCACTTCCATTGTCTTGCCATTTCCTATCATCTTCGTATCTTCTTTCTTCCCAACCTTCGTCACGGAAGGATATTGGTCCAGTGTGTACGATGCGGCTGCGGCTGAATTGGCAGTCCCTGAGAGCCGTTTTTGAGCTCCCACACCCGGAAGGGCTGGCCGTCCCCGAGAACATCGAAACGCTTGCTGCAGTTCACATGGACACGATCCGGAAACACTTCACGGGGCCAATCATCCTGGGCGGCTATTCTACTGGGGGCACCGTCGCGCACGCCGTGGCCTCCCGGCTGCTGGCGGAGGAGCAGACGGGAGCGGGGCAACATGTCCAGCTGGCGCGCTTTTTCCTCATCGATACGTACCTCAGCATGACGGGACGCGGCGATCCGGACTGGCTGAACGCGCTGCCCGCCGAAGCCCTCACGACGCGCGCCGGCGAACTCGTGCACATGGTGGAGAACTTCGACCTGGCCCTGGCCAGAGTAGGCGCCTACTTTATGATGCTCCGGGACTTGGCTTTGCGTCCGCTGTCCGACGCACTACCAACGCTGTTCATGCGCGCCCAGAGTCCGTCACCCAAGATGCCCAAGGACGAGAACCAGTGGCGCCCCTCGTGGCCACATGCCGACGTGACCGTCGATATCCCCGGAAGTCATCTGGAAGTCCTCAACAAGCGGAACGCACCTGCTATTGCCACCAAGCTTCATCGGTGGGCCAGCGAGTCTATTGAATGTGCTTGGACGGAAGGACCGCAAGAGACCTCAGACGAGATCGAACCCTCGGTTGCTCCAATGAGCCAGCCAAGAGTTCTACCACTTGGGTCGTGTTGAGCCTATGGGCTCCCGAGAAGACGCTGCTATTGTATGAAGGAAATGGATTCATGTGAATAATGGAAGAAGGAAGGAGGAAGAGACAAGAATCTTAGTCGAGGTCTGAGACAGGGATCCTCCAGCCGACTTACCAGATCTTATACCTAAGTACCTATGTTTTGGCCCGCTTGAAGATATGAAAATGGTTATTAGTACTCTTTTGAATAACTGGGCAGGCCGTTTGATTGGGAAGTGGCATATCTGAACCACCATAATCAATGCTCTCTCGGTTCGTTTACTTTGATATACAGCCTTCAACTTCTCAGCCCCGCAGTCTGTTTATAAAGGGCTTTGATAAGTTAGTCCTTGGTTATCCGACGAGCTGCAGACGTAGATTGAATCATTTTGGCTTGTTTGTCTCATCATAGCCACACGGCGTGCCTGGGTAAGCGTCTATGTATGTTTGTTTGGCAAATTTCACCTCATCGTTCCCGTGACCAAGTGACAGTTCGACGGATCTGTTGCTGAAGAGCGCCCATATGAAGTGACTTCGCCCATTAATACTAGGTACGTAAGCATAAAGCCGACACGGTGAATCTCTAATCATATGTCATTACCACGAGGACGTAATAAGAGCCTACTCGTATCGTTGAGCACGAAAAAGGCTGCCTCGAGTCCTTCGAGTGAGGCGACAGAGCCTTTGTCAGGGGGTCAGGCCTGTGAGCTTAAGCCTCAAACTCACTGCCCCCCGAGACTGGCCACGATAGGTAACTTCAGTACTTGATCGTGCCCAGAACTCGCTTTCACAACTCATCGCAACGAATGCGATGATCGATCCGATGAAAGAGCGGTTTTCTGAGAACATCCGCACATTCCTTTTGCTGAAAATGCTCAGCTGTCTGCGCCGGAGTCAAGCCAGCGCCGTTCAGGACATCAGTTCTGGCACCTCTGCTCAGAAGAAACGCGATACAAGCCATCTCTCCCTTCGACGCAGCAGCATGTAGGCCGTTCCCCAATCCTCAGTCAGCGCCCAATCCGGGTTGTCCGCCTCGGGTATGGCATCAACATCTAACACGTCTCCTGCGTCGTCCAGTAGCACACGCAGTCCGCCCACATTCCCATTCCACGCGGCCACCAGCATCGCAAGACTGCCTGTCGCCCGGCACTTCAGCAGCAGGCTGATGATATCAGCTGGCATGCTTGGCGTGGAACGAGCAGCCTCGAATGCAGTCGAGCACACCCGGTCGCTCCGAGGGTTGGCGTTGGGATCCGCGCCGTGCTCAAGAAACCATCGCGGGAGATCCGGGGTAGCTGCGAAGAGCAGTGAGCAAATTAATGCGTCGCCGCGGTGGTTGAGGCTGTAGTCGATGTCCCACCCGTGCTGGAGCATGCATTCGAACATCTCGATCTTATGGTCTCCCTTCAAAGCTGATTGTGTCTCGTGGAAGCCGCAGTAGCACCCTCGATCTAGGAGGAGGTTCGTCGTTCCGACGTGGCCCTGTTGAAGGGCTACGTTGAGGGCTCGTTGCAGCGGCTCTGAGTCTGGAGACTCCCAATTTCCGAGGAGAAGCTGCAGTTCCTCGACTTTATTTTCGTAAGCTGCGGACGTGATAGAGTCCGCAAGCGATTTGAGTGATTCATTGGAAGACATTTTGTCCCACAACCCGATTGCCTGGAGACTTGTAAAAGGAATATAAGGCGGATAAATGGAAAAACCCAAGCGTTGCGAAAGCTTGCGAAAATGGGATGTTGATATAGTCTCAGGGAAACGAAGGACAAAGCCGTTGAAGGAATCCATGTCGTCTGAAACAAGACACATGCGAGTTGGGGCCACCTTGGTGGAAGTGGCCAGACTTCCCACAGGAGATCCGCTTGCCCTGAAGTCACAGGGTTTCGAGAGGAAGCAGTAGGCGGGTATTAATACCAATGGTGTGCAGGTGGCCCTGACAGGCCATACTCTGTGCAACCCAAATATGTTGATGTTCGATTTCGTCAGGGCTAATAATGGTTCTTGACTGGTTATTTTGGTAGTGGTCTCCAAGGTACCGTACTACTCCGAGTCTCGTACTTTCGCCTGTCATCCATGATGATTGATCCGCGGCACAGTCCCAGGAATGGAACGTGGAGGCAACGTTGGTCAGCCGGTCGGCCTAACTAAAAACAACGCTTTTAGATTGTTTCATTTCTTACCAACAAGGAGTTTTGTATACCAACAAGAATCGTAAGCAGTCAGCATGCCTATCTGCTGTCACGGCACTGCACATTAACTAGGTTTTTTGTTTTGTGTTTTTTCTGGTACATTACTCGCATGGAGGACGTTAAGCCTATGACTGAAAGTTACTAGTACTTGTAAAATACAGGCATTTCCGCTCCTTAGCAGACTAGTTCCCCCAGCCTAGAAGCAACCCATATATCCTACTAACATCATATCTTCAACGGGGATTTGAAGCGTAAAAATCAAATCACTCTCCCAAAGTCTCCACACAACTAACAAGCCTTCCAGCCTACAGATTCCTCTGAACCAGGGTCCCTAATCCCTCGGTGCGGCCTTCCGAAAAGGCTTTAGTTCGTCCGTTGCAAGCGCCTACAGCTTATTCCAGTCGCAAGGGAAAAGAAGAAAAACCTTAAAAGTAGGCTATCGATTCGAAAGAGTTATAACCCAACTACCTCGGCTACTTTAGTAGTTAGTAAAGAATATTATTATAATATAAAGAGTCTATTGGAAGAGTTATGCTATAATATAGCTGCTACAATGTAGCGGTGCTTACCGAGGCCATTGGACCTTGGCATTTCAAATCGAGGTGGGAGACAGCCTACTCTATTTCCTCTGATTAGCTAAAACAACGCACCGTTTCAGAAAGAGGGGGTCGGAATTGCCCAATTTCGAGAACTAGGCGGTTTGAATGGTAGTGTCGGTAGATGCCTTTTAGCGGAGAGGAAAAGACGTTTTCGAGGATGCACTACTGCGCGGGTAGTGCGCTGGCTTTAAATTGATGGAACTCTGCTTTAAAAGCATTAAAAAGAAGGATGAAAAATCACAGACCCACAGGGCTTGGACTGTCCAACGCAAACAAGAATAGACGGCTAGACCGTCAAGGGATATGTGGTTGCAGAACCGGGGAATGTAACATCGTCTCGAGAACCTTTGGGGTTTTGGGTACAGTCCCAGCATCCGCGAACTAAGCTCACATACTCCTGGCTTCATAGTATGGATATATGGGGAATGGAATATTTATTCCCTGACTTCATTTCAATTCGCTTTATAAAGCACTCGTTCCCTAACCTATGGCGCCGTAGCAGCAATAATCGCATCCGCCATTGCCTCCAGATCCGGCGCAATGACATCCATCTCCCCAAACACCTTCGTCAACGGCTCGCCCTCCAATATAGTAGAATACGCGCCATGGAACCTACATCAACACATTAGCCCATCTCATCTCTCTCACTCACACACGCAGAATCACAATACCAACAGAGCAAAAAAAGGTCACAAACTCACCCAACCGTCCTCGCAGTGGAAACATCCCACATATGCCCCGCCGCAAACCACGGCCTCCTCCCCTCCACCGTCAACCGCTCCAACAACCCGCTATACGCCGCGGGCACCGGCTTCGCCACCCCGTCCGTGTCACAACTAACCAAATTCGCCGCGGGCATGCTAACGCCCGCCAGATCGAAATACCCCGTCACCCTCGCGACATCCCCCGCCGTAAAACACCACACCTCGAACCCCGCCGCACGCAACTTCTCCACGCACTCCTTTGCCCCGGGCCGTAGATACAACTTCTTCCACTCCGCCACCAGCCACGCGACGTCCTCGTCGCTAGCAAAGGACCGGTCGGAGTTGTCCACGCCCGCGTAAAGGAGCATGCGGTGGAACAGCGCGCCGAAGACGTCGAAGAAGGGTGCGTAGCGACCTGAGAGCGAGAGGTAGGTGTATTCGCGCTCGGCGGCTTCGATCCAGCACATGCCGAGGAGCTGGGGTTTTATGTTGGCGGCGAGAAGTTTGGGCCCGAGGCGGGTCTCGAGGCACTCGAAGAGGTGGGTGTAGGAGACTAGGGTGCCGACGACGTCGAAAACGACGTGTTTGGAGGCGGGAATGGCCATTTTCGGGGGTGGTGGGTTTGGGGGGTGGGTTGGGGTGCTGGCTTTGGTTGGTTGGAGGGGTTGTTGTTGGGTCTTGGGTGTGAAGTTGGAGATGTAGAGAGACAAGACTTGTGGTATAATCAGGTTGCAGGGGAACAGGTTTGTGACATGGACTCTGTACGTCTCTGTCTGGTTTATTATCAGTCTCCAAGGCATGCCCGCTCAAGACATGCCACCAGCTCCCGGCACGGGCATCGGCCACCAACCGGCAAGCGTCGGGCCCGGCGCCGGCTCCATACGCAATTTATGCCGGCTCATGACTCTCCCCGCAACTAAACGATAAGCTGCCCAAGGCGAGACTGACCGGCCGGCCGCCATCGACACCGGTAGTAATACTCACTCGGAAATACAGTTATCGGCAAGTGCAAGTAGTCAAAGCCACCAGCCGGGTGGTGGTCCGGGTGTAATGAACGGGGCGTAGTGCTTTTTGTGCATGTATAAGAAGGAGGTTGTGCTTCGTCCACCAGCTCACTTAGGCGGTGGATGTTGTTTTGAGATGGCTCTTCCGAGCTTTGGGTGAAGTGGCAGAAATGCTCGTCGCTGTCGCAGTATTGGCTGACGAGGCAGATCGCCTTATGTTGCTGGTGACTTCCAGATCAGAGTTTGTGTTGGGTGAGTGCCATGCTGACCAAAGAACGTATGAAGCGCGGCTAAAAAACGCTATTCAGACATCCGTCGATACACCATCGCTATTAGATACCATCGCCATCATTTTCCATCAAAGCATCAATCATGGCTCCCCAAAACACAAGCAGCACACACATTCTCGGCTCAAACTAAACGAGGCAGGCTCAAACCAGTGCAGGTAACGTTTCACTCAAACCCCAGGCCACCCATCCAAAGCCCCCAACTCGGGAAACCCTCCAAACAAACCCAGATCATCCAATTGCTCCACCCCAATCCCCATCCCCGAATCCACCATCGTCAACCACCGCGCCGACTCGGGACTATGCTCCTCCACCGCCACTGCCCTCGCCTGCACCGGCGGCAGCAACCCAGGCGGCGGCATCCCATACGACGTCAACGGTCCTAGGGAGCTCGCACCTCCATGCGGCTGCCCTCCTCCCTCGCCATTCGGAGGCCACAGACTTGCCCACTCGCGGAACCGCTCATAGCCACTCTTGCCCAACTCGACGCGGCCCTTCCCACTACGTGACCGCCCATCACGCGTCACACCACTACCCTCCTCAGCCCCCGCGCCGCCGCCGCTGTCGACCACAAGCTCCTGCATCTCGTGCAGGCGCCGCACAGCCGTCTCCAGCGCCTCGATGACGCTCGTCTCGCTGCGCGTCGAGACATTCCCGGCGGCCATGCGGCGTATCAGCCGCATGCCGACGTCGATGGCGGCTTTGAGCTCGGGCGTCTGGGGCGCAGTTACGCTTTGTGCGAGCATGACGAGGAGGGCCGCGCGACAGGAGGAGAACTCCGTATAGGAGCTGCGCGCGAGTCCGGTGGTCTGATGGAGCGTGTGCAGGAGGGTCGTGGCGGCGATGGCGGCTGAGACGGCGCGGGTGGCGAGGGCGGCGCGGTTGCGGGGGCGGTCTTCGGGGTGCTGGTCAGGGGGTTGTTGGGTGGTTGTTTGGGTGGTGCCTGGCGAGGAGACGGAGCCGGGGGAGGTGCCGGTTGTGTGGGAGAAGATAAAGGGGCGGCCGACGAAGATGTCGGTTAGGAGGAGGATTAGCTTGAGGTGCGCGGCGGAGCGGAAGGTTGGGCTGGGGGGTTGGGGATGGCGCGTTTGTGGGGGGAGGGTGGACCACCATGCGCGTAGGGATTGGCAGATGTCGACGATGCGCTCGAAGTAGGTGTGTTGGAGGTTGCGAGGGCATCGGCGGAGGAGGGTTCTGTTTGGATGTCAGCATGGTGCCAGAGAGTGTAAGAAGGTGAGAAAGGACGAGCGAGTGATGCGTACATGGCATTTGCAACGTCGCCGAGGCGCAGTGTCATCTCAATCAGCGCTGACATATTGCTGAAGGTCGATACGTCGCCTCGTTGCTTGAATTCGGGCATGTCTTTTGGGAGTTCGGCGTCGACCTCGGTGGCTGCTATTGATGCGGGACGGCCGTGCAGCACACTCACACGTCTGAGTACTTCATTGTCAGCCATGGCCAGATGGGGTGACAGAAGGGTTCACTTACCGCTCCACCGTATACGCCGTCCACCAGAGCCGATTCCTCGTCTCTACGGTCCATGCATCAAGATCCGTGCCAGTATACCGCCTGTGCATACCATTCTGAATTGCCATCTTCATGCCCAAACCCAAGTAGGTATACGACAGCCCTTGCGTGTCCAGCGGCAAGACATAGTGCGCCAACAGCAGAAACGCCCGCACACTCTCCATCGACGCAAGGGTAATAATATCAGGTATCAGCTTCGACGCCGTCTGATAAAAAGTCACCCCAATATCCGAGTCCGAATCCTCCGGCAATATCGCCGTCTTCCCACCGTCCTCATCCGCATCACCAGGAGGGCCCGCCGCCATATGCGCGAACTGCGTGCCGATAGCCAGCACCATCAGCACGGAGCACACCCACGCCGAGTCCTCGCTCGTGACGTGTCCGGGCGCCTCGTACATGAACTCGAGCTTCTTACGCAGCCAGGCCTCCTCGACGTAGAAGGCGTTGACCTGCGCGAACTGGAAGTAGATCTGGACGAGGAAGGCGGATACGGCGCGCGGCGGGAGGCAGCTTAGCACGCCTTGGACGAGGGTCTTGGGGGATTGGAGTTGTGTTGCGCGCCAGTATTCCATTATTCGCGTTCCTGCTCGGTTTGTGGGTGGGCCTCGTCCGGGCGGTGGGGCCATGGAGCTTCGGTGGTGTTTTCGGGTGGTGGGAATGGCGACGTCGGAGGATTCGAGGCATTGGCTTAATCGTCGCCGTAGCTTTTGGGAGAAGTTCCAATGCGAGAACTCGCCGGAGTAGTCTGGTTCCACTGGTCAGTCTTGTCGATGCTCACACGCATAGGCAACATGCGCACTTACGAGCTGTGCTTTGCGACAATGTCTTGACGGTGAAGTGCTCGTCTTCCAGCGTCAGGTCATCCTGCTCGTCTATCCCCGCTCTTGCACTGCTAGCATCACTCCCCGGCCCACTCCTCTGGCTCGCCTTCTCGGCCATGCGCCGCAGGTTATTCAGATCCATAGGCACATCGCCAAGCAGATGCTGCACAAGTCGTTCCAAGCACTTTGTCCGCTCCTCCAACCTCACACTATCCGCGTTCACCAAACCGCCCTCAGCAGAAGCCACAGCACGCGATGGCCTTGTCCTCCCAGCCGCAGGACCCTCCCCTCTCATGACGGCCGTCGACCCAGCCATCCCCGCAGGCGCGAATTCGCACTCCCGCCCTGATCGCGAACATCGCTGACACGGCTGCTGACCATCACATTTCTCCTTCAGGCGGCGACATCGCTGGCATGCTTTCGCCGAGCGGACCCTGGCGTTGTCGGCGACTCGGCGGCGTTTCGGCTGCGGCGGCGTTGTGCTGCTGTTGTCTCGTCGGTGTCGGCCGCCTAGTTGGCCCTCGTCGTCGACGGGCGCGGGACGTTTGGTTTCGGGTGGCGTGCTTGACGACATCTAGATGTAGCTTCGTCCCAATCATCCACCGTGTTTGTTTTTGTAAAAGGAAAGGCATCTTTCCCCAAGAATGCACAAAGATCCTGGCCAGTGACAACTTATTCATCAGCTGACTGTAGGCGACGTCTGATAGGGGAGCAGATAACAATGCAGCACTAGAAGTGGACTTCATCCGAGACCCACCCTCCCCACCGGTCTCTACCACAGTAGGGTCCTCCCTCGTGGCAGGCGGGGTGTCAGGGTCGCTAAGGGGTCGAAAAGGCCCGGGACATCGGTAGATCGTCTTGATCGTGGAGGCACTCCGATCCAAGTCCACAGATCCGACGGTTCTTGACTCGAGCACCGGCTTGCCTCTTTGAGCAATGCCGTGCAGCTGGGGCGCGCGCTCATGCAGTGTTGGCAACCTGGAGAACGTCTCCATAATCTCCGACGGTAATGAGGTGCAGAGAGCCCGCACTCTTGCCTGCAGACGAAGGATGCAATTCCGAGATGCAATTCCGACATGTACAGAAAGTCGGGTGCAAAGCTCGTTCTGGTCGAACTCGGGGTTGCTGAGTAAGCCGATGTCGGAGTAGTTCCAATTGGCAGCCTGATTACGTCATCCCCTGTTCTCATGATGACCTCATGTCATCGACGCCTCATGACAACGAGGTCTTCAACTCATGATATCAACACGACTTGACAATACCGTCGCTCTCTCAAGATATCGAACCGTTTCTTTAAAGTCAAAGTCTCACCATGGCTTCAAACACCTACACTCTGGCCACCAGGGTCAAGGTACGAATATTTCAGTCACCTCCCTCTTCAGCTCCCCGAGACTGACAAAATACCCAGCTGGCCACCGGCCAAACCATCCCCCAAATACAGCTAGGTCTCTACATGATGTCCGGCGCCGAAGCAACCCGCTCCGTCACCTGGGCCCTCGCCGCCGGCTACCGCGGCTTCGACAGCGCCCAGATGTACCACAACGAGCGCGAAGCCGGCACCGCCATCACCAAATACCTATCCAGCACCAGCAATACCGACGGACTCAGTCGCGAGGACATCCACTACACCACGAAGCTCGCCAGCTGCAGCACAAATTACAATGCCGTGCGCCGCAGCATCAAGCAATCCGTCGACGTTTGCGGCCTGGGATACGTAGATCTGATGTTACTGCACAGCCCGTACGGCGGCACGGAGGCGCGGCTGGCGAGCTGGCGCGCGCTGGAGGATGCGGTGGAGGCGGGCGAGGTGAAGATGGCGGGCGTGAGCAACTTTGGTGTTAGGCATGTGAGTATGCTCTCTGGGGCAATCATTGTGTGCAACGAGGGCGCAAACGGCAAACTGCGCAGGTGCGAGCGTGTGACACTGATAACAACCCGGTGTGACAGATTGAGGAGCTCATGGCATCCAACCCGAAAGTCCGGCCTGTGATCAACCAAATCGAGGTACATCCATTCAACACGCAAACCACCATTCGGGAGACCTGCGCCACGTACGGCATCGTGGTGGAGGCCTACGCACCGTTAGCGCGGGCGATGCGCATGCGCCATCCGAAGATCGTGGAGTTGGCCAAGAAGTACTCGTGTACGCCCGCGCAGCTGCTTGTGCGGTGGGGTCTGCAGCATGGCATGGTCACGCTGCCGAAGAGTGCGAGGAAGGAGCGGTTGGTGGAGAATGTGGATGTGAATGGGTTCGAGATCGCGGAGGCGGATATGAAGACGATGGATGGCTTGGATGAGAATTTGGTGACTGATTGGTAAGTCTTTTCACCTCATGTGCATCACGTTTTGGTGGTCTGGAGCTGATACTGTTGGTTAGGGATCCTACGGATGCACCCTAATTTTGCTTGACGACATTGGCCATCACTGGCGCGACATCTTGTAGCTCGAAAAGTCATCACGCGATATCTAAGGGCTTTAACGCGTTCATGCAGGCTGGTATACAGCTAGAGTGAGAACGATGGGTGGCTGAAAAGCTGTGGCCAACTCCCACCCACCTGGACGCGACTCTACGCTCGCGACCCTCAAGCTCGCCACAGCCACCATAGACGACAGCAAACGCGACCATTCTACATGAGCTGGCAGAAAGAACCTCGATTGCGTGCGCCTCTTGTGACTACAGAATCCAAGGGAAATTGGGAACCACAGTCAAATCGAAGTTCCATCAAGCGACAGATCACATATCTAGGCTGCACAAGCAACAAATCCCCGAAGCGCAGTGTCAGCAATCAGAGACTTGCTTCCGTTGCTCTGACACCCACAGGCGCGTGGTTGCTCTTTGAGTTCAGAGTTTCCATCGCAACCGGTCAACAACAATCGTGACGCATTTCTTACACGTCAGGCCGTCTGTAGACTCACTGCATGTCGGCCAGGATTCAGATATGAATAAAAGACGTGTTGAGCTTTCTTGTTGCTGCGCCGCGCCGAGTTGTGGCAAGTTGCACGATGCTCGTTGGGATCCATCAAGACAGCAGCTTCCTGCAAATCAAGATACAGACTGATCCTACTGCCACAATGGCAAGCACCTTCACGTCAGTCCTGGAATGGGAACCTTCTCAAGCAAACGACTTCTCTCAAGATCCTTCGCTCAGCACCCTCACGACCGCGTCAGCAAGCATCGCAATCCCTCTCAACGACGCTCAGCTCTCCATCACCGCCACTGAGCACATCGAGACGATATCATCCCAACCTACAGTAACGATCATCTTCACCTCCACCACTCAGACCTTCACGTCGGCTATATCACCCATCACGCCGACCATTACCGTGACTGCGACCCACTTGATTACCAGCCCGATTGCCACTTCCACCAATGACCCTGGCGTATCGACTCCGACCTGCCCAGCGCAGACAAGATGCCCATCACTCCCGGGGGTGACAGCGTGCCCAGCCGCCAGTGTTGGCGTCCTCGCCGGCTGGATCGCGATGAACGCCGTCCTTGGGGCGGTGATGTTCGGGACTATGTGTTGGGCGCTGTGGACGCGGAAGAAGGCTGTGCGGGAGGTAAGGCGGGTGGTCGAGTTGCGGGAGCTTGGAGGTGAGGAGCGGCGCGGGGTGTGATGTGATGGATTGGAGATGGAGTGACAACTGGCGTTGAGTGTCGGGCAGTTGTGGGTGGGACGAGGGAGTTTGTGAGTGGGTACTTGATAACTGTGTCACATACTCTCAAGCCGTTCACGCGAGCAATCTCAGGCATTTTCTGCGCCGTAAAGAATCGTGGTATCTCGGATGGTACTGGCCGAGGCAATCCCAATGGCGTGGCCAGTATTTGAGGATTGGACCTGTTTCCTGCTTTGCCTTGATAACCCCATAAGGACTTGCAGCTCGCTCGAGTATGGCTTCTTCGAAAGTGTTTTGGACGAGCCTAGGAACGTCTGCTCCAATCCGAGCACTTCTTGACTACTGTAGTGTCAATGTCATTCTTCTTGGAAGCTCACGCGCTGAAGCCCGATGACTTGCGTGCTTGGCAAGATCTCGGACAGTTACACCAGCTTCTGGCCTTTTCATGCCCGTCCCTCACTCTGTCTTCTCTTAGTATAAATCTACAGCATGTACGCAAATGTGACCCGCAGCAGAACTTAGGGGCCATTAGATCATATAGCACGACTTTGAGGATGTCTGCCAATTCACATCGGAGCTGCGCCTTGCTATGGAGGGCAGACACTTTGAACCGGAATTGACAAGCGCCCAAAGGGAGGTCGAGAAGTTGCCTCGGCCGTATCAGTCGCTGTTTGCACATTCTGGCATTTGCTTGTGGACTATCGTCACTTACCTCGCTAGAAAATCTACGTGAAGAATGTCCTGCGAATTTTGCTGAAGTACATACGTCTCGTCCCGGCTTACCAATTATACACACAGCACTGCGCATCTCATCACTACACTTTTTAAAAGATGAAGTACAGTATTGCTGGGTTTGAAACAAATACGCAGTGCTTTACTACGTGGCTTTCAAGTCTTCATGATCCTACGACAAGAGACCTGGATGCTTTCCTTTTTTATTTACTCATAGCCATGACTAATAAGTCTGCAACGACCCGTAATGAGTCCCCACAGTCTCACAGTCGTTTCTCTGCACCCAGTCATTCTCGAATCTTCTTTGATTGGATAGTATGTCCACTGGTGCTCATGTCCCGAGATCGGAATCATTCCAGATATTACAGCCCTCCTCTACACCTTTCATGAGTGGCGCTGAGCTGCCTTCTCTGGGTAGGAGCTGGAGCTGAAGCTGAGAGCACAGCCGACTGGGCAGCTGTTGACGATGACCCAGCTCTAAACAATACGAACTATCTCGGTATCCATCCCTTTAACGAGATTCAAAACTTGAGGACTGCCAAAGAGCACAAACGCGCCAACCCGGACGTAATTAATCGAGTTCCCGTATGGGCAGAGGACAACTACAAAGAAGTTCGGTCCCAAGCTGTCACTTTGGCAAGAAACTCATTCTGTCCTCTTGTGGTCATCCTTGCCCTTGCGTGTCCACAAGTCTGTGCGACTCTCGTTTGATACCGAATTAGGGCGCCAACGGCCGAACTTGGCAGTCTGTTCCTCGGACGGATTCGCAAACCATGCTAAAGGTTCGTTGCTAGTCAGCTCACAGCATGACGCAGTGATCAGCATCTTTGCGCTACGGAGCACCAACGACGTCGGCTCCGTCACACTCCAGCTCAACAGAGCAGTACCCATCTTGTCAGCCAGGTAACCCAAGGCTGATCTTCCGGGCTCAGTTGGATCCATTGTGACTTCTAATGGGAAAGACACGACCTTGCCTCGCAGGCTCAAAGATGCACTATTGACTGTGCCAAAGGGGTTGCTTCCATCCAATCCAACGTTGTGCCCAACCAACACCATTTCTGATCAAATGTGGCCGGCATTTGTGGCATACGGCTTCGTAAATATTCTGCCTTGCGAGAGACGAGTCTGGCCCTCCGAGGATCCACGTGAAAAGTTTTTGGGAACTGTATGCTCATGGTATTCCCGCTGAGAATCCCGAATCCAAGAAGGTGCGATGGAGGGGTTTTGGTTCCTCATCTTTTCCAAGAGGCATTGCAATGTGCCATCTAGTGGACGAGGTATGTTCCAAATGAGCTCGAAGCGCAGGTTTCAGTGCCATAGTCCAGCTAGATAGGTATTCTCCAAGATCTCGGCGCAGGCTTTTGCAAAACCAGCAATGGCGGGAAAGGTGTCTCGTACATTGGTGAACTGCCGCCCATGAAAGCCCACCTCGTTACATTTGCAGGTGGCAAAGTGTTTGGCGCGTTCTGAAAGGCCCTGAAGATATGGTACATCAACCACGCTCCGGAGCCCTCCAACACTGCCGGGTGCGTCCTGGACAAAGCCGTTTTCAGAAATAATCAAGTCTTCGCAAACAAAGTGTATCATGGTTCTTCTCTTCTTGGAAAGTCCATCTCCGTGTTGACCATGGTGATATAGCAATGTCAGCTGATCCGCTGGGACAACATGCATTGACGGGATTCGCGGCAGCTCACGCACATCTTCATCGTTGTGGCTTTCCACGATGTCGATGGATGGCTCCAGCTATATCTAGATAGAAAGTCGATTGAAAGCTGATCTTGACCCCAGCAACTAGTTTTGTAAGAGATGGCTGGAGACACGAATCCGAAGAAAGTGTGCAGATCGTCAAAACAGAATGACAATAGACCAATCCCATCTGTTGGCTTTCCAATTCTCAGTCCGCTTTGTCCCCCTGGATAATGCAAAGTGCATCGATCCAAACAAAGCGTATTCCCAATGATCTACAGACTTCAACGGTGTCTGAGATCACGGGTGACATCTCTGCAAGAGGAAGCGCACGACATCTTGAGTTGGAGTTGGCGCTGGTTGTCTTAGACTGTCTTTCTGCATCATCTCGTGGCCCCCAGCAGTAGCTTAGAGTGGCATAGATAACAACTGCTGAGTAGCTTTTCAGGGCATACGTAATGATCAGTTTTGGACTTGTGATGCATCCTCTCTCAGATCAGTGAGGGGTGTTGGGAGGGATCCTGATGGTGGAAGCTCATCAGAATGGTAGCAATCTTCGTTACAGGATTCAATTCTTTCTTCCATGAAGCGAACATTTTCTAGACCGAAGAGCTCTTGATGTATCGGATCATCAAACCTTAGCCATTGGACCATGTTCTCTGCGCCATCATTAATATCTTGAAATAATTGTGTTTATACTTATAGAAGCAAAACCGACCTTGCTCTGGGTGAATTGTGAAAATAATGTAGGCCAGATACTCCCCATTAACAATTTGAATGTACTTCACATCTGAGATATGCAAGTCCATCGTCTCTTGATATCTCACCCGATCGTAACACATTTCTGTCGCCTGTCCACATGTATGCGCACTTTATACCAACGTCTCCTTGAAAATTAATGTTTTCGTCGAACGGAGCTGGCATACGCAGAATTCGC
This sequence comes from Plenodomus libanotidis, assembly GCA_022609195.1. Classification (NCBI taxonomy): domain Eukaryota; kingdom Fungi; phylum Ascomycota; class Dothideomycetes; order Pleosporales; family Leptosphaeriaceae; genus Plenodomus; species Plenodomus libanotidis. Next base: position 58,306 of record JAGKQA010000097.1, read on the forward strand.
ATCCAGTTTCTGATGACGCTCTCAACAGCGAAAAGTCTGGTGTTTTATCAGCTGGGAATTCCAGAACATTATTCGACCAGAATGGATCTTTGTTTTTCTTGTCTCGATGGCGGAATATAGGGCTACCACTGGCGTCCATGCCCTTACTGAACTTTGTGCTGCTGTCGTTGGTTATTAGTCCCCTGGAGCAAATTTTGCATAAGTTGGCTGGCCTGTCAGTTCCAACTGGTATCTCAACAGGTCTGGGTGCTGAGGGTTCCTCTGGTGTTGAGATTGTGAAATGATGTGATTGTATTCAGGTTCATGACCTGATCGAGTTTGGAAAGAGGGGAAGATGTTGACTGTAACTCTTGCTAAATTTACCTGATTATACTTGTGTGGGCTCGACTCAATGCGTCCGTATACGCAGTAACAAGCCTTGAAATGCTCCATATCCATGTAAGCCCTAGTATGAAAGCATGTGAGAGGTGGGGATATAGCTCGACTCAGTAATCAGTACGTGGGCGTTCACAGGCACCAGTACCTAGGGCATCGTTGACTGGATAAAATGACAGCAGACTGTGTATTGTAATAGAAACTGTTCAGAATTGAAGGGAATCTAGAGTCCTGATGTCTACAGCCTCCTGTCATCTGACTGACCAGATGTTTGCTGTTTAGCCGCCATGACTCCCTGAACGGCGTGCCAGTCGCGGGGCACAAGAGACTGTCTCGGAAGGTAGTAAGTCACAGGCATATCCCAAACCACTTGACTTCCTCTGACTGCTCGCTATGCTCTCTAATAACAAGCTTTGCTGCTCTCTAGTCTGCGATGGGCTATGCTGTACATGACCCTGGCAGAGTTGGCCCGGTACCTTAACATCGATTTCATGGATGCCGTTGCTACAGACTTTGAGATGGAAAGTGATCTTATCACCGTGGGGACGAGAGGAAAAGCCTTGGCTTGAGGCTCGTGTGAAGCTACACAAGAACTGATGAGGGAATTGTGATCCAATCTCCCAGATCATGAATCCTGCACAGTATCATTCAGGGATAGAGACGCATTATTTCGAACCCAGAATTGTAGGAAAACTTCTTCATATTCGCCTCATCATAGACATTCAGCTTGCAGCTTTACTCCGAGACACAACATCACCGGATTCCTGATTATTTCGAGTTGGAACATCTTTCTAGACCGGGGGCTCTCCAGATCCACCATCTCCGCTGGCTGGTAAGTATCTGCAGCTTCTCCCCGGTCATAATAATCACCAAAAGCATTCGTAAGACAGGCAGCATAAGTACCATTGCCCTCGCAGAACACCGTAAGTAACTGTCATCTCGTCTATTCAAAGATATGTTCCCACTCAGCTCTCCTGTCTAGGTATTTTCGACGGCAACAGCGACGCAGAAGGCCTCGACGAGGTCATGCAGTCTCTCGTCAGTATCCTCAAATCCGATTTTGAAGAGCCCGCAGGGCCCACGTTCCTCACCACCACAAAGCTGCTCGCCGCCCCCAAGGCCATCCTCTGTGCCGAGATGCAGCACGAAGGCATGCTAAACACGCACCTCATACATACAGTCCTAATCTCGGACGTCATCGACTTGCTCCTCAACGTGGGCAACAATCGCCCCGGCCCCCTCGGCGCGCTGATCTGTTGCGCGAAGATGCTGGCGCCACTATCAAGAGGGAGCATAATGAGGTGCTTCTCAAGTTTTTAGCATACATCCCGATCAGCTCCGTTGTTGATGCAATGGTGAAGGATGGTATCTATGCCGACGTGGGGCGAGACCTAGTGCGCTGCGACTTCGAAGCACTGTAAGGCTGGCACCCCGAGCGACTTTCTGGTTCCGGATGAGTCCAGTCCTCCGTTCTAAAAGTCCTTCGAGTTGCAGCTGAGGCTAAACACGCTTCGGAAAGCTGTGATCATTGTGGCAAGACGGAGTGCGACGTTGGCGATTTGCTCTAGGACGCCGAGGACGTGAAGCTGTGCGTCTTGGCGAGTATGGATGGTATATCGAGGTCCGTGTTTGGAGAAAGCATATTCTGTGGCTCATTAAGGAGTTTTCCTTTTCTGCTACCCAGTAGGAGTGCAGTGCTTCCGACGAGAAGAAGCTCGTTGTTGCTGCAACATGAATGCCGACTCGTTCCCCACCACGTTGGCGACGGGGCCTTCATCAGGAGAGGATAGGCAACTGAAATCTTCTCGTGCCTAAGATATAACCTGGTTCTCAAGCATGGCTAGGCCAGGGACACCATAAACAGAATTCTTCTGAGAAGAAAATGAGAAATCACTCCAGGTGTGGTTCGAGAGACTTGGCAGCTGACCATAATCCATCCTGTTGGCCACGACAATATTGATTGCGTGAAAGCCTCGCCCTGATCAAGTATTAAGTGACAAGATCTTTTTGATATGATCCTTCCAAGTAAACCTGTCCCTGTCCTGGCTTGTTTGAGACAGAGATAGCTCAGCACTGCTCTTGCTATGCAGAAATTTCGGCCAGGTGTTCGTGAGGACTAGATACTTGATCGAGTGCTCAGATCGATCAAAGACGGTTATGTTGAAGTCCACCGGTATCTGTCCCGAATACAAATTACGAGTCGGTGGAAGGCCTTCCATCAGCTCGCAGGTTGAACCCTGGAATGAGAGTCTCCGTCCTTCAATTCCAGGTCCTTGTGTGGATATAGGACGGTTTGCCTCGTATGGCGAATCAAAATTCATGAAGGGCGTTATTGGGGTGTTGGGGTGAGCGAGCTCTTTGGTCCCGTACATGACTCCAGAAGCCCTGTCGAACATGGCCCACAACTCGGCCAGTTCCTTGCACGCAAGGTTTACGGGGAATTCCGCAGTGGTCGGACTGACGAAGTCGTAGTAAATGCCCAGCGCTCTAATGAACGCGTCTCGAATTCCCTCGTCGTTGTTTAGGTTGGACATTCGCTTCCACTCAGCAACCGAGGTCAAGAAGGCGATGTTCTCCCCTGAGAAATCGTTGAGTGCTGAGAATTTTCGCAGGGCCTCGGGATTCGACTTCAGAAAACGCTCGAGAGCGCTCATGCAGTACAGACTCTCGTTGGACAAGGCCGTGATAGTGGAACCTCCATAGGACGATCCTTTGTCGAGGGTGAACGACTCTGTCGACACTTCCTGGCTGGAGGCGGCGGTTCCGGGGAGAGACTTGCGTTTTCGAAGCTCTTGCTTTTTTTCCCAAGCAGATATCAAGTTCAATGTCTCCTGTCGCAGGAGCTGATGCTTGTAGGTTTGCCAACACGGCAGAAAGATGGAACAGGTCTCGAGCCACATTATAGACACGGCAATCCTACAGGTAATGGCATTAGATTTCCACGACTTCCAGATTCGAAGCATTCGCTGCGCGGAGGATGAATAGCACTGGGTACTAACCATTGCGGAGGTATCCAGTATTGATTAACTTCTTGCATCGCAGGAACGTAGAGTGCAATGAGCCACATTGGCGTGGCGGGAAGACTGCCCGTGGTCATCACGTCAGAATCTCGGCGATTGCTGTAGAACTTTTGTCATGGGGCAAATACCTTGCAAGACAGCAGAGCACAGTCTGAGTTCTCCATCCGAGGGTGTCCTGAACCCGCCGGGCTCGCCACAGGACTATCGGTGCCACGACCCACGCCCATAAGAATTGCCAGACAAGGGACGGCCACCTGGGCACTGTTCAGCTTCGATGAAAAGTATCATGAGTTGGAAGGTTGCTCACCATTCCCATCCCGTTGCCTGCTTGCGATTGACGTCCCACGGACTGCCCACAACCTCAGTGCCGGGGATGCCGAAGGAGGGATGGAACTTGCGGGATAGGAGATACATTATTATGACGAGGAGGATCTGTCTTGAATCAGCAACTGCAAATATTCTCGCTTGGACCGCGACGGTCTTACCTGTACAAGCATGCCAGCACCAACTAATGCAGCAACTCTCTGATCATGACCCATGCGGCGCCAGGACACAACCGGACCCAGCTTCGCATATCGAGCAAGTGGCCGCCTAGCATCGTCTTGGACAAAACGCCTCTGCTGTTTGGCCACATGAAGAAAGCGGGAGTTAGAGGCGTGGAACAGAGCAATTCCACAAGGATACCAAATGCCCATGACCCAATATTCGACCTGGGCCGGAAAAGGTGACATGACTGAGCCAAACTGCACAATAATCCAGTACACGTGCACAAATACAATGGCGGTGAAGGTCAAGCCTAGTCCACGAATCTTGAGTAGAGGCATGCTGCGACGAGACCAGAGGAAGCTCATTCCTGTTGCCACGAGGACTGTCCATGTGCCACAGAGCGCCATGTAGAAGATTCCCTTCCCATCCAGGACGAGATGAGGTCTTTCTTCCTCCATTGTCGTACCACTTTCCACATAAATTTCGAGAGTCGGCACGCGGTGTCAATTCCAAGCGAAGAAGAGGTGAAGAAAGCAATGCTACATCTACAAACTCGGGAAGCGAAATAGGCGCCTTCCATTTCAATAAATCTAATGCGAGTGAATCTTGAGGCCGTCAGGGGCACACGCATTAGCGCAAACTAGGCCACGTTGTAATTCATTTTTGACGTAATTTTCACTTCAGACTTTCCAGACTTCAGACTTTCCAGACTTTTTCTTTTGCTCAGCTGCCCAGTGCGCAGTATCGTATCCGCAGAAATTTGTCTATTAGAGTCGCCGGGTCAAGCGATGATCCCAGTGAGTTGAAGTTACCTGCAGCTTCGCAACGACCAGGGCAGGAGAAGACCCGAGGAGCTGGTAATTGTCGCTGACCGATAAGATTGCCAAGACGCATCTAGAGTCTCAGTTATATTGTCTCTGCGTACTGGATGGACAGTGTTTGCCGAGCATAGTTTTGTCTAGGCCTGTTTTGATGTGTCGGCCGAGATCGACCCCGCCAGATCTGGCAAAGCACACAAGCTTTGCTCGGGATGTACAGAACAGGGTAGTGTGCCACGTCGAGGCTGACCTTCTGGCGCCGGGGAGGTTCGGGATGCGACGAAAGGCGGTTGTATCCGCTGCTATCACAGTCGCCGCCATCCTTGCATGTATGTGGCTAGCGTGCAAAGCGACAGGGCGCGGTCGCAATGGAACACCATTCTTGGAATCTATTACCCGTGGACGCCTTTCGCAGAGGCCCCACATGTAGGGTGGCTTGGTGACTAGCGCCAGCACATGCAAAAAGAGCGCACAGATTCATCTTCGGTAATTGTGTACCAATGCCTACCTTGGTCGGTGCTGAGATCCATATTGCAGACAAGCAGATTATCGAACTAACCAGGTCGTGGTTCACCTGTGGAGGCGAGTACTTCGTGAGATGGTTCACTTGCAGTTTGCCATCCCGCATGACGAAGTCGATTGCTGCGAGAACAACCATCGAATACAGAGTGGGGTCTGAGAACTTTACCTTCGAGGTTCCAGCTTTGGTTGTGGAGTAATTCGTTAAAGACTCTCATTTTGGTGTTTCCGGCCCGAATTTGTTCTGGCCGAGGGTGGAGAACTGGTCTCAACTTAGAACAGTCTTTAGGCTTCCGATGCTTTTCGGAATCCAGACACATCCTGGCGGCTCCGGCTGCCGACATGAGATAACAAACCAAGTCCAGCTTCCGAGCTTCGTGACAGTCATTGGTTATTTCAGTCTCAGGTGTAGGATGCCTTGACCAGAGCCTCATCCCGGATATAGCGGAAATACGACAATGTCCCGAGCCTGGTATGCTACAGACAGCTCCAAACTCGCTCGTAGAACTGCCAGAGTAATACTTGCATCGATATGGCTCGTTGCCAGTAGCATGGAATCTATCCGGCCCCGAGTATCCCAGGCATTCATCAATATAACATGTGGGGTAGTTGGCTATCACGGATCTGTTAGCCTCGCCTTTCTGCAACTCAACGTCCGAATGCACTTTTTTTTTTTTTTTTTTACACGCCACAAAATTGTGACATTCGAGAACAGACAAGTTCTACGAGCCATGAATACAACACATCACCAAACATACCTCATTAGTTGCTAACTCAAGCCTTGGAATTTCAGACCCGTTCGCCACTACGCCTCAGGCCTTCCCAACCTTGGAACCACATTACATCTCTGCCACAAAGTTGGATACTACCAAAATAGGGGCTCCAGTGATGCCGGCTGGCAAAGACCTGCAGGTCGACCCTAGTGCCATTGTGCCCTTGCAGCAATAGTTGTGGGTCCGAACGCGTCGGAACATGCCAGCGCTTCGCCGAGATTGAGCTGAAATATTCAGCAGTATTATTGCTCGCTTCATGAAGTTGCCTAACGTTTTCGAGAACTACACTCGTGCCATTCACAAAGGCGACCTCTGAGAAGGACCTTGGTACCAATGACTACTGATCTATGTTGGCCTTTTGCTCCCGCGGAGTCCTGCCTACTTTGCTGACCGCGCAAGACGTCTACTCGAACACGTCAGTCCCATCAGTCGCCGCCAGCTTTCAATACTGCCGCTGGTCCATCGGCAGAGGCGAATGTCGAACAAGTCCTACGGCCTCTTCTTGCAGAACCTCTGTGATACAGCTTCTTCCAACATTTCCTGACTTGCAAACATCACGATATGGAACGTATATTTGCCTGTATCTGCGATTTCCTGAGACTGTGCCAGCCCCGCCTATATGCAGCCAGTATTGATGGCAGAGTCCGGGGGCGCTCGAAATCATGTACAATGAGGGCTTCTTCAGCACCTATTTCGGGCCCATATGCGCTGGCCCTCGAGAGAGTGCGTAAGGCTCGACTGCACATTGTACCCTAAGAGGCATTGTGAAGCCTCGAAGTCATACTTTCAGGCTGGTTCTGACTAAGCTGGTCGATTGATGCCATTCAACCTGTGCGCAAAATCCTCCTTCGGAATATCCCGCACCTCCTGAGTCCTCTTCAGCTTCACACCAGATCTCATTTCCCACCCCGGCAGACACTTCGTATGGTCAGCGTCAGGCTCGACTTGGTCCAGCGAATACCGCAAATTCCGTCTCAACAGCTCAGGTAATTCCGTCTTGAACCCATTATGCTCCATGAACTCCTCTGTATTTCCCAGATCCTTTACCAGCAAAGCCAGCCCGAACCCACTATCATACCGCCCCGTAGTTCCATCGCGCCGAAAAGTGTCCAAAGGCGGGAAGCACACACCAGTGCCCACATTCAGTACATCAATCATCTGCTGCGGGTCCAAGCCAAACTTCTGCCCGGTCACCAAGCTATCGCACAACGCATGAATCGACGACGCCATAATATAGTTATTAAGCGTCTTCATAGCATGCCCACTCCCCAGCGGGCCCATGTGCAAGATATAGCTGAACATACATTCTAACACCGGCATCACCCGCGCGAACGCTTCGGCCGAGTCGCACCCCACCATGGCCGTCGACTGCCCCGCATCGGTGGCGTGCATGTAGTCTGCGTGATGGGGCAGTCGATGAGCTGGATGTCGTGCTGGGCGAGTTCTGCGCCGGATAATTGAGTGTCGAAGGGGAAGGAGGAGGATGTGTCGACTACGATGGTGCCGGGCGCGATGCCGTGGGCGCCGAGGAGGACGTCGTGAACGAGTTTGCCGTGCGGAAGCATGGTGATGATTACGTGGCAGTCGGCGAAGGCGTCGGGCTTGTTGTGGGTGGCGGTGGCGTTGGGCCAGGAGGTGGCTGTGCGGATGGCTTTTGATTCGTCTGCGTCGTGTACAATGAGATGATAGCCCTGCTTGGGGATGTTGGAGGCCATTGAGTAGCCTGCGTTGCCGAGGCCGATGTAGCCTATTGTGGTTGGTTTGGTGGGTGAGGCCATGTTGGTGATGTGGAACTTGTGCTTAGACTTCACGGCTCCAAGGTTGCTTGGTGTGGGAACAGGCAAGTTGTGTGGTGTTTGTCAAACGAAGGAGGTGGAAGATAGTCAGAGATAATGGGATGTCCATAGTTCAAAACACAATTGATGCCGGTGGTGGTCCGGAACTAGTAGATCGGAATATCAGCTTCGGTATAGTTGTTCGTCCACGACGGCTAGGTACAGCGGTGAAGATGGATCGGAGATCGAGTTGGAGGAATGTATATTGGAACTGGCTGATCTACTAGCAATTGCTGGAGTTATAATCGGCATTACATTACTTACTAACACTGTTCTCCTCGTCATCTTCCGTCTAATTCATTGAAATTCAATATTTTCGTCATCGCGCATGTTCTCACCCGCGTCCTCATCCACATCGCTATCATCACTGTCATCGCTCACCGGCACATCTAGAGGGTTCTCCAGCGCTTGATCACGGAGCCACTCTACCACGACATCCCGTGCAAGATTGCCTACAAACATCTCCATTTCCCTGCCTTCTCCAGAGAACTCTCTTGTCCCTACGAGACCTTCTTTATCGTCAATAAATATTCTGCACCGCATACTGGGCTTATTCGGACGCCTGGCATGACTTTGGGAAAGTAAGCCGACTTTCAGATAAGTCAGCTCGAGCTCCGGTACTGTAGTAAGGTCTTTAAAGAAGCAAGACCATAGATTCGACTCGGGGTCGCTTTGGATGATTGATGCTGAATCAGATTCAGGAATAATGGTTATACGCCTCAGAGTGAGACGTTTGAGTTTTGGGCCAAACTTGGACAACACAGCAAGGAGTCTGTACTTGTCAACGTGCAATTCCCCGAGTTCCAAGGCGGTGAGATGAGGCAGATGGACCGGCGGAATGCTGTGTACGGAAAAGCGTGTAGGGCCCGGGGCCATAGTGGTAGATTCAGGGGCTGCGGCGAGCCACTCTAGGAAATTATCATTGTCGGCTAAGTGTATCCAGTTGAAGTTCAGTCGTAGATGAACAAGATTCGGCGTGCAGCTCAAGAAATGGCGAATCGAGTAGTGATTGGGAGTTGGGCGCGAAACTGGAGCGGCTGCGCCGACTTCATCGGAACTGAGATAATAGCTATTTGTCGCCACATACTCAGGGGCTAAAATCCCGAGCGGCAGGAAAAGCGTCTTCAGGTTTTGCAGCACAGGCTGTAGGACTGGAAACGTGAAGTTGGCGAGATAAAATGCGCTATCTGGAAGGCTCAAGTATCGCCGGCTAAGTACCTCAAACCTTGGCGGCGTCCGTCCGGCTGCGCCAAGTGCATACATGAGAATGGAGAAAAGGTGTGTGGCAAGTTGCGAACTTGGTGTGGGATCATATTCGGCAAGACCAACACCTGCGTGCTCAATTGCAATGTTTGTGCCCTGAGGATACCAACAGGAAGAGTCTCGGTAACGTCTGGGGAAGAAGTCACGCATGCCGACTGTCTCTAGGTTGTTCAAGCCCTTGAAGGCCTCAGTCAGCATCTGACGATCAATGCCACTGTGTCGAAACGCTTCCTGGTCAGCTTGGGCGTGTGCGTAACTGCAATGTGTCTTGTTAGTGATACTAAGGTTCATGGATGGCTGATGCCAAGGGGAGAATACGCACCTGAGATAAGCATCAGAATCCCGGAATGTATAGGTTATAGCCCTATGATACGTATGGGTGGAAACGATGACATGCTTGAGCGTCTTGGAGAAAGTGGCGTGTCTCGAGATGTTGATGAGCTTCTGTAAGCTCGGATGAGTGAGTATGAACTGCTTCTCGACGAAGAACTCACTCGTGAACGAGCTGTACAGGTAATTCTCCACTTGTCTACAGGCGAGACGGAGCGCTCCAAGATCGGGCGTTGTAACAAACGAGGAAAGGTGCACGAGCAACTCCTGTGGGAGAGACAGGAGAGTGGCCATCGTCGAACCTTTGAGGTTGGGACTATCGGACGGCCGAGACACCAGGAGATCGATGAAGACGGAGCACTTGCTGTATTGTCGTGTGATGGTGCCCAGATGTTATAACTGCGTCGAAAGTTGATAGCTTCAACAGACATCAAGAGGATCATTGATGGCTCATGTTTAATCCAAGGCTGGTGCCTGAAGACCCTGAGGCTCTGGCCTAGCCCTAACCCTAACCCAGACGAGCCGGGCAACAATCCTGCCGAGTACAACATTGAAAGTCTCTACATATCAATGACCATCACCTGTACGATAATCTCATCGCACCCCCGCGTCCCTCTTGTTTACTATCAGCGGCTTTTGCATGGAGACTTTGTCGATGCGTGTGCGCCTTGTCAGGTGTCCCTAAAGCATCATGTTGCACCCAACTTGCCACCTTTCTCGCGTCAAAACACCGCCCATTCGACTCACCCCCGGTGGCTTTTCACAGCCACTCTCGCTCCACACAATATCCACACACTATCGCATCCTCACGACGGCAAAACTTCTTTGCCGCCGAGCGCCATGGATGCCCATGTGTACTACACGCCGCTATTCCCACGGGGGTCTGGGCAAGCCGCAGAACGAGCCCAAAGCAGAGCACGGCTCCCTGCAAGCAGTTACCATCGCATTGAGGCAGTGCCTTCTCCTTGTCAAAACCGCAATACTGCCAAGGATAGAGGAAGTCCGGAAGCTCTACGACGGAGCTAAGCGTGACCGAGAGCTGGGCTTTGCCCAGTTCAGAGAGCGGATCAGCATCGTCCACAAATTGTCGTCAGTGAAAGCCGGCGGTTCGGCGCATGTGGCCAGTGCCCTGCGAAAGGCAACACTCTGCGCCTTAGCATACCAGCTGCGCTGCGCCAAAGAGTCTTTGTCAGAACACAAAAAGAAGCTGGCAGCTGAAAAAGTCACGCCGCGGACTCTGCGGCTTCGCATCGCGCGGCTCAGCATCGAGACTAAGCTGTGCCATGTGGACAAGTGGAAGAGCAGGTGGATGCTGAGTCTGGCGGAGCTGCAGCGAATCATTCGTGCGCAGCGGTATTACTTCGAGCATTTCAAGAAACAAGCGTCGAAAAAGAGGGCGCCCAAGACGAATCCACCCAACGTCAAAGTGAATAAGCCTGCTTTGACTCGAAATCGCGGTCGACGTAGATGAGGGTGGGGTACTACTCGCAGCACTTGTCGCGCTGGCACGTCAATGACGCGGCGAAAGCTCCGAGGCCCGGGATCTGGGAGCGCGTCAGGATCCATTGTTGACGAGGCCCACGGTGCCCGCGCTGTTCGCGGGTGCGGTGTTTGCTATCGCACCTCGTGAGTACAAGTGGCTCTCTAGCTTCTCGGTTTGGTCTTGGCATGGGGTCAACACAGACCCTCGTGCTTTCCGCACCCATCAGTCAACTGGTTCCGAGTCGAGGCCAGTGTGACTTGTACGAAGGCTCTGCGCAGATCAGCACACAACCGCTCAAGCTGTATCGCCTAAAATGTTGATTCGGATGCCACAGGTATGGCAGCATGCGTCTCGATATGCACTTACACCTCCGTGGTGCCTTGGATCTTGAGACAATCCCGCCAATAGCTAATGCTGAGATCGTTGAGGCATGGACAAACAGCTAGAAGCAGGGAGGCTTGTGGAAGTTATTTCACCTGGGCAGAGGTTAATGTCAGATGATGGAATCCGAACATTATGCTAGTTGAGGAGGCTGGTAATATTGATGTAAAATTTTGAGGGTATCTTAAGGGAAACATCAAAGAAAGGAAAGGACCGTGGAGCACATGATCGTACAAAAACCACCCCGTATATCAAACACAACCAGCGACTAGCAAGCCAGCCACTGGAATCTGCAGCTCGCCAGCTCTGGCCGCATTCAAAAAGCCGCCTTACTCTTCCGCCCACCCCCCCTCAGCATAATGGCATACTCGCTCCGCTTGCGAATTAAAAACGCCAAGCCCAGCATGAAGTCCGTCGTATACTTGCCCGCAGGCAGATGCATCAACGGGCCCAGCAGCCTCGCCGCCAGCCTCTCAGCTGTCATATCATTAACATCCGCCGCATCCGCAATGTCCCCCCACAGATTAAGCAGCAGCTTGAACATACTTCTCGCCGCACCGCGGATGCCCAGCAGCGCCTCATCCCAGAAGTCAATGCAAGCGTCCAGCCTGAACCCCATCGACCCGGGCAGCGTTGCCTGCCGTGACAGCACAATCCACCGCTTCGCCACCGTCTCGGTAACCAGCGGCTTCGGCAGCTGCTGCAGAAACAAGACGATCAGCTCCGCCGCGTCGTGTACGTCGAACCGCGCCCAGTCAATGTTCCCGTCGCCATAGCACGGCGCCGTGCTGAAGCCCTCCTTCAGCGCCGCGACGCGCACCAGCCTGCCCTCGTCGCTCGCCATGGCGAAGTCCCCGCCAAAAATGTCCGGCCGCTTCACCCCACCATTCTCCTGGATGAACGACACGCACGCCAGGATGCAGCGCGGGAACTCGCGGCGCGAGGAGCCCTTGGAGCCATCGTGGTGCGTGCGCACGGCGGCCGAGGCCATCTGCATAGATTTCTTGAGCGAGACGCCGAAGATGTCGTCGGGCTCGAGGTCCTCGACGGGCGTCTCGTCTTTGTGGATGCGGCTGGGCTTCCAGGAGGTCATGCGCGTGAGGACAGAGGAGATGCGCGAGGAGTTGCTGCGAATGCTGGCGGTGGTGCGGGCGGTTCCGATGGATAGGCGGGGGGCTTTACCGCCGCTGCTGGTTGTCGCGACGGTGTTGGTCGTCGCGGCAGAGGGCTGGCGGGTGTGGCCGGGAGGTGGTGCCGGACTGGCGATCGTGCCGATTTGGGAAGAGCTCTTGACCAGTGCTGATATTTGACTGGGCGGCTCGCTGACGAGAGAGAAGCTCCGGCCATGTGTGGCAGGTCGAGCAGCAGTAGGGCCGTCTGATGTGCCGGGACGCGTCGAGCGTCCTGGCACGCTGAAGGAGTTGTTGCGGCCGAACAGCCTGCTGCTGCGAGTCCTGTCCTTGATCGCTGGCGGAGAAGAGGCGCTTTCATACGGAATCGCATGGAATGTGATAGGCGCAGTGGCCGCTGACTTGTGGCTCGATTTGTGGCTCTCTTGGGGAGTGTAGTCGCTCTCACTGAAAGGCGGGCGAATGCCCATCAGGCTGCCGAGCGTGGACCTTGCATCGCCCTCGGACGCTGCGATGCTGCGCATGGAGCTCGTACGGCGCGGCACCACCGGTCCTTCTGTGGAGTCGTGCAGCATGGCGCTGTACTCACTTACGCTGCGTACGGAAGATGGACGACCCATATCGTGGGGAGCGAGACTCGGTTTCTCGCCCGATGAAACTCTGGAGCGGGCCTTTGGAGGAGGTGTCGGCGCTCGACTTTTTGCCCGTGCGTCGTCGCCCTTGATCTCGTCGAGGAACTCGTCAATTTCGATAATAGGCAGCGAGCTGACATCTGGCGGTGCGGGACGGCCGTCCTGCACGGAGCTTCTGTCGTCGCTTGGCGAAGGGCGGTAAGGCGATGGGGGGCCGTCGTTGATATCAATCGCACTGTCCGGCTCGTCGCCCACGGACGAGGTGGTGCCAGTGGAGGAGAATCGGCTTCCACGGTCGACTGATTTGCCGGGGATCGCAGGGGTCGGCGTGGTGATGGTGGTGGTGGTGGTGGTGTTGCTTTTCCCACCGCGGTAGCTCGCGTTCATGCGGAAGCCCAGGTTCGTGGCGTCGAGCTGCATGGCGTCCAGGTAGCTTCCCAGATCGGCAACAGCGTAGTTGGAGCGGAAATCGCCCTGCAGGCGGCCGCGGAGCGAGCCCATATCGGCCATGACGTGCGTTAGCTCGGAGCGGATGTCGTCGTTCATGGCGGTTTGGGATTGGACTGCGTCGTGGTATTCGGATGAGTCGCTGTGCATAGAGAGGGCGTCGTTTTCCTTCCGGGATTTGTTCCTGCGGCGCCTGTCAGCAGATGTTCCAATGCCATCCGATGTGCTGGGTGTTTGAGAACGTACAGTCCCACCAGGTCAGTCACCACGGCCAGAATCGATTTGTAACCCTCGAGCGTCATCCTCAGCTTCACCATGTCTGCCCTGATCGCCAGCCATCGGAACTTCTTGTCCCGTTTTGACAAGCCCAGTCCATTGCATACGTGCATATATCCAGCAATTTGTTCTACTATGCTCGTGCAGTGCTCCAGCATGGGTGGCGTTCGCTTGGCCAGATCGGTTGGAAAGGAGCTTGCATCGTCCTTGAGTATGTCCACGACTCCTTCGAGGGAGTGCAGCTCGGCGAGAACGGCATCGAGTTCGGTGCGCGCCTCGCGGACTTCGCGGATGAACAGCCGTAATGCGGGCGAGGTCTTCGCAATGGCACTGATGGCTGTAGAACAGCCCGTGTCTATGGAGCCGCTGTGAAAAGGAAAAGAGGTGCGTTAGTTCTTCTGCTTGCCCCTGGGTGCCATGATCGGACATTTGCAGGTGTTTCTGCATGGTCCCGGGTTCAATGGGCCCCTTGTGGCGTGGAGTAACGGATGTTCGCCGGAGTGTTGTCTTACATCCAGTCCATATCTTCAGCAGCTACCACAGCAGGCGTGCCATACATGCTCGTCGGGTTTTGTGAGAAAATCTTGTCTCATTGATGAATACGGGAAGGACGTCCCTGGCACGATTAAGGAAAGGAAGCAAGTCATCAAGTCAGGCGGCCAAGAAGTGAGCAAGCTGGGAGGCAGGCTTCTTTTCATCGACCGCGCCAGCCTCGCATGCGCAGCGTCACAATCTAGACCCCATACTCCACTTCCCAAGCATGCAGCCACTACACCATACCCGCAGCGACACTATCAGAAGCAGGGACACACGCATTCATCCCGTTTGGGCGCCGATTTGCCATGGACCCTCGCTTCGCCCATGTGCCTCGCCCTCTCCGCTTTGTCTTCTACTTCAGTTCGCCGCGGCAGTCCGGACGGTTGCACACGCGCAAGCATGCAAGTTCGTGCGCATCGACGGGCTTGGGGTCAAGAAAGTTTTGGTGTGACGTCGGAGCGGCGCCAGGGGCAAGGGTCGTTCGGTATCAATCTGCATCGAGTCAACCTGCACAGGGGCCGGGTCAAGAGAGGGGGCTCTGCGGTGGGGACTCGAAGGATGGCTCGGCAGCCTACTATCTGCCCCGGCATGGGACGATAGATCGGCATGTCGTCTCCGCTCCCAGTTTGGCAGTTCGATCATCGAATACATCCCGCACATCAGCGGGGAATTGACGTGTATGTAGATCTGAAGGTGTAAAGTATTGTGTCCGCAATAGCAGAAATCATGATCATGGTTGAAAACGCGCGCTAGGATCACGCCCGTTCATTTGCTATATGCCAGCTGTGCTTAGGAAAACGACAACTGTGGTGCCGTAGCCTGCTAGCATGGACAAGGACCACTTGCTGTAGTTCGTCTCGACCATTCTGCTTGCAGGTGCTAGCTGAGCATCAACGCCAAAGATGAGGGGCCAACCGAGGACGGCCACGAGATCAGATGCTCACAAAACTTTTTGGTTTTCTTCACTTGGCTCCACGGAAGCTTACCGCTAGTGGGGCGAACCACGGCACGACGAACATTGCGAGATGCCTAAATCGGATGGTGGTAATGGAAGCCTTGGGACTGAATCTGGACTTCGCAGACTGAACAGTGCCGACTCCCGATAACGTCTATTCTACACACCACAAGAATTATTGGATAGACACACAAACTATTGACAAAGACCGAACGGGAACGGTCAGCAATGGACATTGCATGTGTTGTCCGCATCGCAGCATTTTGGGCCGGACGTGCCTTTCACGGCTGGCATCATGCAGCAGACGCTGTTCCAGATCCTATGAGGGAACACCCTGGCACGATGGTGCGAGCGTTGCACGTGGCGTACGTTTGCTGACGGCAGACGGGAATTTTAATCGGTTGGTGCCGAGTAAAGGTTTCACGATGGCCTCTCGTTGTTCGGCACGTCAGCAACTAGTGGCTTCAGCTCTGACAAAGCTTCCGCTTTTTGTTCCGGCTGTGTAGCATATTGGCTCGCCGTTGTTTGCTTTCTGGCCAGTTGCCAGGTCTCCATGCATATCAGGCCGAACTGTTTCCCAGGGCTTTTGCCTTCAACAAGTGTCAACCCTGGAACTCAGGAATCCGGCTTTTCCGATCCATTTAAATGACCTGGCTGTCGTACTTGCAGAGCCTCAAAATTTACACGGTCTTTACGGCGCCAGTCTCCAGAACCCCATGTCGCTGCGAGACGTTCAATGGTATTTGCATTTGAAGTCTTGACGGCCCGTTGCAGTATGCCCGTCGGCGGACCTCCGCTGGACAAGGCGTGTAACTTGGTCTGTGTGAAGATCTCCGTCATTCAGTAAAGCATCGCTTAGCATCTGCCGCATCACATGCTCCTCGGTCGTATATGCCCAACATCTTGATTACTTCGGTGTGAATCGCAGCTCTACTATACATGTAGCAGCTTGACATATTCGTCGACGTCACAGCAGGTATTGCTGCTTGGTCACTTGCAGCTCGCGGGCATTGCAGTCTAATGGTGTTTCGTACCCTGTCACAGGAGACTCTGAGCCTTGGGAGGTCTCCTAACTTCGCGTTCGGATTTGGTCTTCGCTTGGCCAACTTTACTCCCATCTTTCAGTAATGCTGTTCATAATGCCGAAGTCTACGTGTGGCTCAAGGGGTTTCAAGGTTATCTAGGCGTGTACCTCAAGTTTAGCTCAAGTCTAGCGTGACCCTTCTGAGTGAGGAGACTCTGGGCACCGAGGTCGTCGTCGCTGGACGTTGTCAAAGTTTCACGTGGCAGTTGACACTCAGTTTGCTTTTCCACGCCGAGGGATCTTGGTCGACCCCTGATTACCCCACGTCAAATACTTGGCATCGTAGGGCAAGGCGTTTGCGCGGGGTCTGGCGAAATCTTCATTCCTCCACCTACTCCGGGAGGAAGTGCACGGGCTTCAATTTCACACTTTGAGGTTCTACACAAGCTGGTCATATCCTGATACTATCGTCTTCCAATATCGCATGGTTCTGAGATCTCGATACATCCACCCAGTCAACCACTGTGCCTGTGTGCCAACATCATACACACATACCTTGCGCCACACAAAATATGCGCTGTGACTGCTACCTGGCCAGCTGGCACGGATACTATGCACGGAGCACGGAGTACGCACAAGAGCTTTGACTGATCAATTCATTTGAAGCTTGGGAATCGTCATGGAAAAGGAACGAGATGACTCGCTGTGTTCGCAATTCCTGAAGTCGAATCCGACGAATATCACACCCGTGGCAGAAATACTACTGTTCGAGATCCAACATAGCATCGTGGAGTTATGCACGACGTAACTCTGTTGTTGCGAACACAAATCTTTTCGCGCTGACAGCTCATAATCTTCAAGCTTGTCCTTCATGCTCTAGGGCACGATGGGAGCACGGCACCAATATTTTGTATTGATTTCCAAAGTATGCAGACGGGCATCTCGCTCTTCGTAGGAGGCAACAGAGATCATTTTTGAGAGTCGAGAAGGATAGGTTTTCTTCTGACACGGACCCTGCAACAGGGGCCGACGCTCTGAAGTTCGAGGTTGATAACGTAGGTGTTCCAAATGGATCGTTTGGGGGGGGGGGGCTGTCTCGCTTGACGGTCCAAATGCTCTGTCTGACCGTTGACGCTGACGTGGAGCTTAGGTCAAATCTCACCATAGCTGCTAGGCATCCACCAATGGAGATCGCTGTGGTGTAGTAGGATACAAAACAGCCGTGGGCCGTCGCAGGACCAGTTTCCCACCTTGGAGCCCGTGGCGACCCCAGGCCAGAGCTCTGTCCAAGTGTCCCAATCACCTCGAATTTGTTTCAGAAGCCATTATGACCAATTCCAAAGGTCTATGGGCCGTTTGCACCCTCAAACTGAGCCACTTGTGAAGTGACCGGGTCTGTGTCCTGGCCTCGTCAGCACCCGGGCCCGTCAGCGGCCATCTTGTGTGCATACTGCATACTTGAGTTTCCCTTGGCACCTTGCACAAAGAGCATCAAGGTTGGTCGTGTTTGTGGTCTCGAGATTTGACATTGAGCTTCATTGGCTCAGACCATCTCCATAGCGGAAACGGGCCTTGCTGACGTTTGGCCGTGGAGTTCGAGAGGGCACGGAAAACGAAACAACAGCAGTATCAGCAAAGTTCGCTGACAATGTAGACTAGTGAGGCATACTACAAGTCTGTCGGTTGTCCCTCGTATGTGTTACAAATGAAAAACGCATCTACCTATTGGCATTGACCGCCGCCCTTAGACGGGTCGGCCAGCGTAATTTGTCCTTCTCTGAAATTGTTACAGACACACGCGAGGCTAGCTTACAACACTCGACAGCGGCAACACATTTGTCGCTGGCAATATTCTTTTTCTTTCATACTCACTTTCATCGACTCGCAAAATGATATCGACATCACTTCTCGCCTCTCTATTTCTAGGGTTGGCATCAACACCAGCATCATGCTTGCCACAGCCACGACATTTGAGTAACGCTCACTCAACCCATACCAAAAGGGAATTACAGGTGGAAATGGAAGGCTGGGAAATTGGACTAGTCATCGTGTGTCTAGTATCCGGAGTGATCGCACTCGGAGCCCTCGGCGGCGCCTGCGAGACCGTCATCTGCATGCAGTTCAAACGCCCAGACCCGCACAAATCGGATGATCTAGACTTCGGCTGCCAGGGCAGCTCTAGCAGCAGCGTTCCCGAGATCAAAATCATAGACAATGAGAAACCCGCCGAAAACAGAGTCTTTCCACACCATGAGGAGGATCCAGGCATCGGAAAGGAGCTCGGCATCGAAAGATCCGGCTCGGGGCGGTACTCCTGGCAAGACGGGCAAGGCGTCAAGACGGAGATGTACCTCGACGGCGCCTTACCTGACGCCAGACCAACAGAGCGCGCGGTGGTTTCTACGCAGGAGCAGGGCTACCCGGTGCAAGCAGCGATGCGAGGATATGAGGGCGTGCACTATCAAGGCCGTGCGGACGGCCTCGCGAGCAATCCGCCGTTTGTGGTGCACGACGAAGGCGATGACTCGGAGTATGAGTCTGACCGGCCGCGCGAGTCGGAGGACTCTGTTGATTATCATGGCCGCGCGGAGGCTGTGGCGACAGATGAGGTTGTCTCGCCCTTGACACCGGAACCCCTAAGTGTGCCTGTCTGGCCTCAGCGAGCAAGAGCGGCAGGTCAGACTGCGGACGAGTTTTCTGATGTTGAGTTTGACCGTGATGAACTTTCCCATGGCAGTCGCTATCGACATTTGTGAGTCGGTGGGCATGAGGGCAAATCTCGCTTCCACCAGGTCGTAAATTAATTAGGATGGTCGAAGAGTTTTGCACTTCGCATTTTGTGGCCAAGGTGTTTGGGTTTTATACATGGCGTTTTGAGTGGGACTGATACCATGTTGAGTTAAATCGTGCTCTTCGAAGAATAAAACTGGTCTGTGCATTATTTTGTTGTATATACTGGAGTTACTGAACTTCCCCACCCTCTTAGATGCATTGTACGAATTACCTCACAACGTGGATGCCTTGTCTCATGATGATGGAGTCCGCAAAAATGCAGCCAATCTCATCGAATTTCTCAGATGGAGGATCATGCGAGGCAACCGAGCCGCGTGAGACTGGTCAGCGTCGGATAACCTTAAGATTTGTGGTTATTTGTATAGAGCTGAGCTGGAGCCCAGAGACTCGTTTGGATGTGATATGAGTTCATGGGATCGTTCTCAGCTAATTTCGGTGGCTCCATAGATACTGGGCACAAGTCTGGATCGAATATGGATCGAATATGGACGAGGGAAACTTTTCGAGATTGGGGAGACACATCGTTACGTACAAACCTCTCAGAGCCTCTGCACAGTTCATTGGGCCAGCACAAATGCAGTTTTCTCCCAGTTCAGCGACGAAACAACGCTTGGTGCTCAACCCTAACAATGGAGAAGCATAAATCCTTCCGAAGTCTCTTGAAGAGCCAGGTGCTCGTGCGAGAGGCCTGAACAGCTTTAGAAATGCCCAAGATGTCTCGCGAGATGCGTACATCGTCGAGGAACATGTCGCCTGCAATGTCTTTCAACTCAGGTAGAAACACCAGCCAAGAAGAGCGGATGAGTCGAATGTCACGCAAGACGATGTCGGACCAAGAGCCACTGTGGAGTCGGATGAATTCCAGAATCTCCTGGCGGGTTCCCTCAATCGCGCTCAGCCTGATCTCTGTGAGATTTTTCAGGTGCATCTCAGGAGAAATGACGTCGCTGAACGACGCTGGATATGCTTCGCTGACTTCATCAATATACGTGAAACTTATGTTCAACGTCTCTAATCTTGGCAAGCATGCGATGAACCTGCGGATGATGCCGTTCGCTACGGTCCTTTTACATTCAATGACGTTAGAAGGACCTCTGTCAACATGAATCTCATCCTGACGCATGAGCTCCTCGTCCTCGTAGAACCCTGTCTCGATCATCAATTCCAAGGTGGTTAGATGGCAGATATCGACCATGTGGTTGAAATCCGCCTCTAGCTCGTTGATGACATCGAAGCAGATAGAACCCAGCTGCAGGCTTCCGAGATTGAGAGGCGTGGCCCCCACGAGTGGCAAGAGGATCGCAGCAGAATGGCGACAGGCCGCAGGCTCCATTCCTGTCCATGAGCCCAGAAAGAAAGGACGGAAAGACATCCTCTCGGATATGCCCTCTCGAAATTCCACTCCGACTAACACTACGATACTTTGGAGATTGCTCAACTTTGGGATGATGTGTTGCAGCAGTATAAAGTCCAGCTTCTCGCCAATGATTCGGCTTTGGTGGTTGTAGATCACTTCGTACTGGCTGTAAATCTCATACATAGTCTCCTCAGATATCTTTGGAGGGAGGGTGGGTGTAGGTAATTTGCATAATGGGTCAATAACAACTGCGCCTGGTACCACTGCTTGTCCTGCCTGCGAGTTTCGCGCGCATACTTCTTGTAGGACAAGAAACGAGGCTCAAGTATGCTGGTTACATAGACACACGATCTGACGTGTTTGTGGTAATCTGGATGTTCTGCGATCTGCTGCAGCACTTCGAAATCACCGTGATGTCTATATATGCCGGTAGTGTCCGCTCTCACGGTTGTGGCCCCGGTTCTGCTAGGCGCGCTTTTCTGACGCGTCAGTTTGGTTGTCTTATAGATAAAAGATGATTTCCTCAGATGCTTGGCGAGCTCCAATTGCGACAAATAGTCTGCAGGTCAGCCGCAGAACTCGGATTTCTTCGACTGTGAGGAAGTCACATGTTTCGTAGAGGAGCTTAGGCATGAGTTCGAGGATGTTCGAGACCATCGTGAGTGATGCATTTTGATGACTTCAAGTCTGTTTTGATGCGAGGGAAGTTTGATAGGCGGAGCTCACGTCGCGACGCGTGAAGCGCGCGAGTCCAGAGTACCCAGGTAGCAAATCACTATCTTCGAAAACTTGTAAACGAAATATTCTCCCCTCCGTCGGGACAGCAGTAGGTCAGGTGTTGTCATGCAGTTAGTACCCAATGCCCAGGCAATATCCATATCTGCTGTCTGACATCCCTTCATGGTAACTCATAATATTTTACACATATCCAGCGGGGGAACCTCAAGAGAAACCAATTTCTGCCTTGCAAAGATGCGCGTACTATCAGCAAAGATGCGTGAGCCCCATTACAAAGAGGAATGGCCCGGTGATCATGACCGTCTCCGGCGGCGGCCGCCGGACGGCTTTCTGTATAAACGCTCTTTGGACGCGTTCTCCTAAGTCTCTTAAGGGGTCGACGGGAGAGGCCGGCGCTGATGGTATTATGAAGACCAACCGTGCTTCGAGGCCAAGCCCCGTTGTCGTCTATGATAGCTAATAACTTGAGTATAGTGTTTGAGAAAGTCTCTCGCTGCTAGAACTATTCCTGACGTTGCAGGTGAAATATGAATATTTTTTCAGTCGTTAACAGGTTCATGACTGCCACATATGCCCCCGCTAGCTAAACATGTACTGGGCGTTAAGCTGGATAAAAGCTACTCATAATCGATTGCGGAGATACTTCCAGCTTCTGGGAGTCGAATAATTGTCATAGTACGGGCCGAAGATATTTCCGGGAATTTGAGTCTAATGAACATGGTTGGATCAATTCTAGACTATTGGCTTCTTACATACCAGGTGGCCAAATACTAGCTGTTACCGTCGACAGGACCTCTGGGTCAAGCACTAGAGTGAACGAGCAGGAAAATTCTGGATTTCTCTGGATTTTCAGAGCTACACATTTGGTGACCGTCTCCCCTAGCTGGACTTCCCTCAAAAAGGTGCAACTTGACCGGATCGCAGCCGTGACTTGTTCGCCAAAACTCTTCGCAAGACTCTCATGTCTCGCGCCGTTGAGCTCCAGTGCTTTGACGCATGTACCGCTCTCCAGTCTTAGATGCAATTCCATGTCCTCCACGCAAGCATCCACGTCGTAGAGTTCCTTGGCAAGGTAAGGCACCCTATGGGGGTAGATGGAGAGTGTGAGCTGGGACTCGTGTCGACGTATCTCAACTCTGTCTTCCTTCTTCACAATCGAGCTCAGCATCATTGGGGGAAATATGCGCGAGAGATGTGTCGCGAAAGGCAGTTCCCCGACCTGGTTGACGTTCAAGGATCCTTGGAGAATTCCGCCTTCGTCTTGCATAAGACCGGCGGATAGGATGGAAACCGGACTAGGTGTTGAGTCGCGTCGGCCGACTAGGCCGACGGGCACGATACTTTGTGTTGCGATTGATGAATATTCGGGTTCTGTACGTCGGCGTTTGCGACTACCGATAGTAGCAGGATACATGCTGCACCCGCCTGCTTCAAGCCATCCTATACCGATATTAATCACTATCCTCAATTCATACCAGGACATGCTTGATCTCTCAACCTACGGTAGCGAGCGTCTCCGCGGTCGGCTGTTTTGAATAGATGGTGAAAGAGTTCCTGGAGACCTGGGTGTGGTACGACTTCGCATAGTTGTTTTGCTAAGTTTTGAAGGTCTGGGGTTGCTAGCCCATTGGCGATCACCCGAGTACCCTCATCAGCAACAAAATAAGCATACCAGGCTTGGAAGCCCACCTTCAACAGTGCGGTCCAAATATCAATCGTCGCGGCTTCGGATGTAGCCTTGAGTTTTTTATCGAGTCCAGCGGGGGCTTTGTTATTCCGCGGAGGTGGGCTTTCAAGATGTGCGCGAAGTGCCGTGAGCGCGTCCATAGCGTCGTAAGACCAGACAGTAGTTGAAAATTTTGAGACGCATTGGTTCCCCGACTAGTGGAATTCAGCAAAAGTATAGATGCAGGCGGGTGGCGCAGTTAAGCTATTCCCCCTGTCAGGTCAGGTGATAGCACCTAGATAGCAACCGGGTGGACACAAACACAGCCAGGTCTCGACACAGCCTCCCCTGTTGGAGTCCAACAAAAGATCATCGACGAGACTTCCCACCGAGAGGCCTACCATGGTCTGACTCCCTTGGTGGTCGCTCATGCACCACTGTTCTGCATCCCTCACCATCCACCAGTCCAGCAATTTCTGAGTCAATCAGGCTTTCTGGCAAGACACACCATGGGATCGGAGGACGTTTGAAAGACAGCTTGACGATCGGACGCGATTTCGCCCTGATTGGCAAAAGGCATGCAGAAAATCGCCCGAGACGTTTTGGCTCCACGTGGGGGAAATACGCGAGACCCTCGAGCGCCACAGGGTTTTCTATCCTCTGTGGTTCACGACTGAACAGCCGTTCTTCTTCATGGAAATCTTGCGGGACAAGGTCTTAGGGCGACATGGTTTGCGTATCTCTACTGCCGTTGTGTTAGCTAAGACCTCGGGAACGCGTCGGAGAGCTACAGAACGACCCTCGGCCGGGTTACGAGGAGGCGGCTAAGAAGCTGTCGATAAAGCTTGCCCAGGGACGAAGAGACTGTTGAGCGCCTGTATGGAAACGTATCAACTTCCGACATAAAGCAAGAAACGTACAAAAGACACAATGCAGAGAAGGAGATGGAGAAATGCAAGGTTCAGGCAAGATTCGAGTGTATGGAGACGACCTCCGACTCGCAGTACACGGCGCCGGACAGATTGGCATCAATGCAGGAGGAGATTGATCAACACGACAAACATTAACACTGCGCTGAAGAATTGTAGCACAGCACCTCTTGATACAGAGAAGTGCGAACAGAGGCTGACTGCCTTCAAATCCTCCTGGCCTAACCACGTAGACAGGTGGACAGTCTGGTAGAAGATAAGGAGAACAGGCTGGGCGCTGACAAGTCGAGGAATCAACTGGGCAAACAAGCCAAAGAGCGGCCACCGGAGCGACATCAACCAGCCAGAGAGTGCGTTGTCCAAACCACAGCAACGAACGAGACGAGCGAAGTGTTTGCCGAGTCAGGATCTGCCTCGATGTTGCGATATACCTGACGAAGGCGTGGCGTACTAGTTATGAAGGGCGTCGTTCTCCCGCCCTTGGTGATCCACGGCTACAGATACTTCGACCTTCGACCTTCGATCAGTGACGCTGATCAGGTGACGGAAAGGGTCCCTGTGGTCTTGGATCTGTTGCGGTTGCTTCATCTCCGTCAAAACCTCAGCAACTACGTGAGGGCTCAAAAAGCCGAGCGTCAGATAGTCCTGGGCGGAATGAGGAGTGTCCTCGTCTTTGTCAGTGGCGCGTATGGGTCAAGGCATGGTAGGTCGCACCACGAAACAGCGTGGGAGGACGGAAGGATGACAACCCTTAATTATCATAGGCCTATTAAGCGCAAGGAAGTGTGGCCGAGGTCTTATTGGCACCTTCTCGACGCTGAGACATTTAAAAGTTCCAACGTGGGACATGATCTGGCCTTCCATCCGCATCCTGCTCATCGGCATAATCATCTTTATGAGTGCGGAGAGGGTAACCCCATTCTAGTGGAGTGTCACTGAGTTGGCATAGTGGAAGGGGCGCCCTTCCGTGCGATTGTCGGCCTTGCTACTAGTATCGAAGAGTAAGGTGAAAGCAGAAGGTGGCCTCAGCTTGTATTTGATAAAGCAACACCACCTCTTTTGGGGTTGAGTTATGTGTCATGAGAGGGTAAGTTCTGAGAATCGGCTAGTGTGTCTCATAGAAATGGGAAAGTTCTCTTCTTCAAGGACAGAACTTTGTTTGATAAAGTTTTCAGGCACAAACCGAAATAGTATGGCAAACATCTTAAGCCATAAGATCAAGCCTTTCTCAGCCGCAACATGGTCGTTGCGGAGCATACTACGACGACAAAAAAAATCTCCATTTCGTATTGCAGCCGTTTCAATATGTTCTCATATCTTGCTACCCAGCAATTCTCGCTCACAAGATCCGTTCTCATTCATGATCCCTTTGAAGCTAAACATGGACATTGCCGTCCATTTCGGACAAGCGCAAATAGATAGGCGCAAGCGAATCTACAGCGTACCCCAGGTGGCAGGACGCTTTTGTGACGTTCCCCATCCCCCTCCATCGGCTCTAAGTCGGCCACATCGCACACAAGTGCTGACATCGCGCGGGAGTGGCGTTTCCCCTCTTGGCGCTCGTCTGCTTCCTCCCGCGTCGACCTCTCCCCTTTCTCTTGGCGACCTTCACAACTTGCTGTGCCATAATGCAGGCTGATGCGCTGCAGCTTGCACCCAGATCTCAATACCAGTGCGCATAGCAATGCGCCATACAATTATCTCGAGCCAGCCAGATTAGCTACGATCACTCCCAAATTACTCCAAGCAGATCTCGCTCATACATCATCGCTGCATCCTCCCAGCCCAGATCCATCCACACCCAAACTCCGCGCAATCCACATCTATCTCTGAAACTGGCAATGGCGCCCGCCTGGGCCATCCCCGTCGCCGTCCTCGCAGCTATCTGCGCCGTGGGCCTGATGTTCATCTGCTGGTGGTTCCCGCGCACATGGCGCAAGGGCGAGGCAGCGGAAATGAAGGAATTCGAGGCTGCGCATGGAGGGGTAGACAGCGACGGAAACGCAGTGGCGAGGCCGAAGATTACGTTTGAGCAGGCGCTGGAGCGAGCGAGGGCGGATGTGCGGGCAAACAAAGGCGGGGCGCGCGTGGTCTACTGAGGACCTTTCTTTTGTGAGCGTACTTATTGGTATTTAGGAATCAAGGTCTACTGAAGACAATATACGTGGTAATTCTAGTCGAGTTATCGTGGAACGATAAGGCTCCGGCCAGATTGTTGTGGCTAAGGAGGAAGGTCGGCCAGGACTGTGGGCACGTGTGGCACAGATTGAAGACGAGTGTCAACGGGTGATACTAAGCATTGGTTTCCTGGATCAATACAATAAAGACTGTTTTGAGAAGCCGATAAGATGCTGCAAGTATTCCGCATAATCGTCGCGACAATTGAGCGGCGGACAACCTGAAGGTGTAACAAAGCAAAATATGTGCATAAAGGGTACGTAATTGGGGCGGCCCAGTCATCACCGTTTCTTGCATCGTCGGCTCATAATGCATGCCGAACCTTGTTACCGGGTTGCATATTCAGAACATGCGCTTTGAGAGCACTGTTGAGGTAGCTCGTTCCAGTAACCTCAACCTTTGACTGATGCCTTAGCGGGACAAACTGGTCCACTTCACTGTCAGACTTTCGTGCTCCCCTGCCAAACTCATCGTCGTACGTCCGTCTATCAAACAATCAAGATGTCTGCAGCACAATCTGCAAAGTGGCGCAACACCGGCCCAGCACGCTCATCGGAGCCGGACTTTGCTTCGCGGGCAGCGCAGAACCGTCGCTGGAAATATTCTAGCCAACGACGACCCACCACCCACTGACGCGAAGCCAGCAATATCGATGCAGGCACCGTGTCAGATTCGATAGCAGAAGTTTGCCGCATCTAGCTCGGCAACCTGCTCTACCGCGTCAAACCATCCGAGATCGACGCGTCTCTCGACTCCGCCGGCTTCGCGCACGACATCGTCGAAAGCATACACATCAGCGTGTACGCCGTAACGGGCCGCAATCCGGGGTACTGTTTCATTGATTTCACGTCGCGCGAGACAGCAGCCGCGGCGCTGGAGCCGCTGGGTGGCGTGGTAATCGAGGGCCGGGCGGCGAAAATGAAACCGTGTCACTCCAAGGGCGCGGAGAGACGCTGGCGCAGTGATGGGTACACGCCGACTTTTCAGCGGTGGAGAGACTGATCGGGGGATGGCGGGCATGGTGGAGATGAAGGCGCGAGGCTGGCCGGGGCTCGTTAGCAGGATCCGCATGATCCGCTCAAGCATCTCCGGGAGCTGGAGAAGGCGGAGGCACCAACAAGGGCGTGGGTTGGCGGCCTTGGGTCTGTCGGCATGCAGGCAGTCCACGACGGGAGGATGCAGGAGTCGATCGTTCTGAACGATCCAGCACCATCTCCAGTACCTGCTCATGAAGGATGATCACTGACTGACTGACCTACCCGTGGCCGAACAGCGTCGCAATCAGCAAACCATCACGGCTGCCCAGAAATAGAGGAACGCGCTGTCTGCCAACCACAAATATTGCATCGTCGACTTCGATAATATGGACGAGGCTCAAGCAGTGATTAAAACCCTGGACGGAAGGGTCGATTTTAGAATGCATAGTAGAGGACAAGACGCTCTCGAAACTTTCGTAGAGACTGGGAACTTTTGGAAAAGTCAGTTTTGCTTTTTCAAAGACTTTTTTTACAATAAATATTACAATTTTTACAATGCTCGGGTCTTTACTCGTCCCTCTATTAGCAGTGCCAGCCGGTGTCTGGGCACACGGCCGCGTCATAACGCCCACTCCACGCGGGCTGGCGGTGCGAGGCTTCGGGCTCGCATGGCAAAGCGTCTCTTCGTCGAATAAGAGCACGCCCCCTCCGTTATTGCCATGGTCCGCCTGCAACAGCACGCTCGTCTTCAAGCCAGCGACAAACAGCACCGGCCTGTGCGCTCAAACAGCGTTGCTGTGAGCCGGATCGCGTTGTGCGCTGCCGACGCACCAACGTGCTATTCACGCACCGGACGCTGGGGCAGTGAAGCTTGGGCGAAGCTGTCTTCTCGTCCTGATGTCTATCGACGATTAGCATGCGCGCGCGCGCAGACTCGGCGAGTTTTGTCCGGATCGTAAGCGATGTAGAGAAACATGCCCGCGCACCGACGTCTCGCCCAGACGCAACTCAGCAGGTGGGAAGACAACGAAATATGGTCCGTAGGCAAGTTGTGCTGTGTGTTGACGTCGTCAATGGACAATGGAGTATGAGTAGATTTTACGTGTGAAGGAAGGTGCGAGACGCTAATGTGTACGATGACCGTCTCATGACGACATCTACGTCAAAACAAAACAAATACTTTCCTCCATCGCTCAGCTCGTCACATTCAGAGGCCGAAGACGACAACATTCAGTATAATACCTGCAGAATAAGTAGCTCTGGACACATTACACCAGCCTTACTGACGCTTCGCAACTCACACACTCACCTACGAGAATGTCAAAATCACCGACCCTCACCTCCCGCATCGCCATCCTCGGCGCCGGCGAGGTCGGCTCCACCATCGCCTACTCGCTCATCCTCAACCCCGTGGCCAGCGAGATCCTGCTCGTCGATCCCAAGGAAGACGTGCGCGATGCCCAGGTGCAAGACCTGTCAGACGCCTCGCATCAGGACGGCGCGTCAACCACACGCGTGCGAGCCGGAACGCATAAGGAAGCTGGCCAGTGCGATGTCGTGGTCATCACGGCCGGCGCGAAGCAGAAGAAGGGTACGTGATACTTGGGCCGAGGATAGCCCAGGGATTCGCTGCGAGCCATCGCTCCAAACATTTCTGTTAGTACTGACGAGGGGTTCACAGGCGAGAGTCGCACCGACCTGATAGGCCGCAACCGCTCCATCCTCGAATCCTCTGTCAACGACATGAAACCTTTCCGCTCCGACACCGTCCTCCTTGTCGTCGTGAACCCCGTCGACATCCTCACCTACTTCGCGCAAAAATTCTCCGACCTTCCCTTCTCCCAAGTCTTCGGCTCCGGCACCGTCCTCGACAGCGCGCGTCTACGCGGCATCATCGCGGCGAAGTGCGGCATAGCGGCCGGCTCCATCGACGGCTACGTACTAGGCGAGCACGGCGAGTCGCAGATGGTTGCGTGGTCGCACGTCTCGATCGGCGGCGTGCCCCTGGCGCAGGCGATGCCGCGCGATGCGAAGGTCGACCGGGAGGCGATTGCCACGGAGACAAAAGAGAAGGCAGCGGCGATCATTGAGGCGAAGGGCTCGACGAGCTTTGGTATTGGCGGTGTGGTCGGAGCCATTTGCAAGGCGGTGTTGTACAATACCTGTGCGGTGCTGCCGGTGAGCCATTTCCAGGAGGAGTGGGGTGTGTGTTTGAGTACGCCAGTGGCGCTGGGCCGCAAAGGTGTTATCAAGAAGGTCGCCATGCCGCTTGATGAGCGCGAGCAGGAGGCGCTGAAGAAGTCAGCTGAGAGTCTGAAACAGGTCATTAAGGATTCGGAGGCAGAGTCGAGGTAGGCTCGACCTCTTGAGCCAACTGCAGTCAGCGAGCATAGCATTGTAGTTCAACTGGCATGTTAATCGAATCTGTATTGGACAAGCACCAACGCACACTATTGCTTCCGTCAGCCATCTTGCAGCTCAGTTGGCAATACTCACCCCCAACGCCCTCGACTGCTTCAAAATCCAGCTCTTCGCGTTGATTTCCTCCTCCTCCTCACCTGGCTTCACCTCCGGAATCCCCGGCGCTTTCAACCTCCTCAACACCGCCTCATTCTCCGGCCTCACAAAATACACCACACTATACCGACTAAACCGGCCCTGCTCCCCCGGCGCCGGCACCACGCGATGCCGCCCCGAGCACAGCGCGCCGCCCGTCCACTTGACCACCGCGTCGCCCAAATTCACTATCGCGTGGTTCGGCGGCGGCGGACGCACCCACAGCCAGCGGGGCTGCTCGTCTGGGTCGCCGGCAGACGCGCCGGCGGAGGGGTCGACGATGTTGTCGAAACTCCGACCACGCGCGGGGTCAGACCACACCTGCAGCCCGCCGAGCCAGTTGAACAGGATCGTGATGCTCCCGAAGTCCGTGTGGCCCGGCGTTTGGATCTCGGGCAGCTCGGCGGACTTGCGCGCCGGCCCGTGCGTGAGGCGCACGTGATCACCAGACTCTTCGGTAACGCGGTTGAGGTTGGCGAAGGCGTCTGCGGGCAGGCCGAGGCGGGTGGCGAGCATGGAGAGGATGGACAGGCCGGTGGAGTGGGCGGTGCGCATATAGCGGCTTAACAGGGGCTTTTGCTGCAGGACGACGTCCGGGAGCGGCCAGCGGTCGGTGTTCTCCAGGATGGCGTCTTTAGAGATGTTGAAGAAGGTTGCTGTGTCTGGGGTTCCGGCCGCGTCGGTTTTGGTTGCGCCGGTGGGTTTAAATCTGAGATTTGTCGATTAGTCTGTACTGCATCCTTCTGGTGCAGAGGGGTTGTGAATGAACAAACCCGAAAATAGAGTCCTTCATGGGATACTTTGCCCTGTCTTCCAGTGGCAGCTGGAAGACCTTCTCGGCGAGCCGCGCGATGTCGTCGCAGTCCTGCTGCATGGCGCTCGCGCGGCTGTTGTTGAGGTCGAGGTAGAAGAAGCCGCGCGTCTTGCATGTTTCGAAGAGTTTATCTTGTAGGCTCGGGTCGCCCTTCTCGAGCTCGGCTAGGGAGAAGGTCTCTAGGCTCACGCTGGGGATGTCGCCGGGGAAAGGAGGGTAGGCGCTGGGGTCGAAGTGGCCCACGCCGTTGGTCCCGTTGGTAGTCATCTGATGTCTGTACTTGTTAAAGATGATGAAGTTCAAGTCTGCTTCTTCTTGTTGTTCACCGGTCAACGTCTTGTTCCCACAGCACTCGAAAGTAGCTCATATGTATGCACGGCCTCGCTTCTTCGGTCTTTCGCTCTTCGCCCCGTCGTGCGCGTCCCATCGGGTTGTGATGTAGTATAGGCTTTCTCTCTGCATCACCGCCCGGGCGCGCATTGTCCAGATATAGCAGCTCTGGATGGGAGTGCGGGGAATACATGGCATGTGAGCACACGCCGGTAGAATTGTTCGGCTCCGCTGGGTCGCGCATAGTTGGAGATGCACTTTGCTCCGCTTTTTGACGACCGCGTGGCCAAGACCACGGATCTAGAAACCGGGCAACTTTCAAAACAAAGCGATTGAGACAGTCATCAGGATTCAAAGACATAAATTTTTGACCCAATACGGGTATACCACGGGTGGCTATCATATTCCATGGCTTCGTTGACCCAACGGGGGTTATCCCGGAGGTGGTGATACCGAAGGCGCCGTCCGGTCCATGAATCCGTGGTCCTGGCAGCTTGGTCAACTTGGAAACTTCTGGACCTCTAGCTGATAGTGAGATTACATAGTTTGGATACATCAAGTGTCGCCTATGCGTGACTGGGTTGTATTTATCAAGCCGGACACCGACTCGGCCGCAGAGAATGCGGTCAGTTGCCGCTCATAGAACTGGTCCTCTCTGTTTTGACATGCTATCAGCGTAGTTTTATACTTGAATGTCAAGGGTCTCGGCCTATCTGACTAGCAGCAACCATTCAACCTTTTGATACTTGTCTGGCCACCAGACCTGGGCTTCTCTTAGCTTGAATTGTGTCGCTCACCATATTTGTATCTGGTCTGCAGTCACCAGCTCGAGCACAAAGTTTGGTAAGGCGTACTGTGGTTTAAATTGCTTAGACATCTGCAACGCTGTTAGGTCTCAGAATGGGCATTCAGCATTACCGCCTCCATCGTCGCAGCCGCACTAAACCCCTACCCACCTACTTCCGAATTCCAGAAGACGATAATGGCATCTCTCCCCGCGTCGTCCAAGAGGGGAAAAAAAAAAAAACCTCGAGGGCGTGTGCGAAATTGCAGACGATACCAGCGGCTTAAATACCTACTACTTCAATGAGCAAAATTATCTCGGGAGCCTGGGGCAAGACCATGGTACCTTCAATGATCGGGACAAGTCGCAACCAGCAGCCTTGACTACCTCCGACACACCAGAGCCAGAATGTGACCTTCCAGGGCTCTTGTGACAGCAGCGAGGCATAATGCAAGGAACAGTCATCTTCTCCGACTTCCAGAAAAGTATCCTCATCAAGTTGTATGCTCTCCTGGGCCCTTGCAGCGTGGAGTGCTTTCAGCGTGTAAGTTGAATAACCCACTTTCCGCCAACCCCCTGTTTCCGCCACGCCCAATAAACCACACCGCCCTTTCAACTATTAAGATATAGAAGTAAATAACTCGCTCAATTTTTATTGAATTAGTATCTAAAGTCTACTGAACTTCAATTATACTTCAATGAAGCCATATACAGATAATCAGATCATTTCAGCACTTGTGGCCGTTCAAAATGGCACTTCAGTTCAACGGGCCTCGAAAGAATGGGGTATTCCAAGGTCCATACTTCGAGACCGTATTGCAGGACGACAACCGCACCGGATTGCTCACCAATCAGAACAAAGACTCTCTATCTACTAAGAGGACGAGCTGGCTAATTGGACTCTTTCTCAAGCCAATTTAGGCCTCCCACCGACTTATGAAGAGTTACAGACTTTTGCAGAAAGAGTCCTTCAAGTTAAAGGGGACTTAATACAACTCGGGAAACACTGGGTGGCTTCTTTTCTTAAGCGAAACCTAAGGCTAAAGACTCAAAGAAGCTTTCGAATAGACTCAAAAAGAACCAATGGGGCTACAACTCCGGTAATCAAGTCTTGGTTCCAATTACTAGCTCTCCCAGAGATTCAACAGATCGAGCCAGCTAATAGATGGAATATGGATGAAGCAGGTATAATTGAAGGCCAAGGAAGCAATGGATTAGTCCTTGGAAGTGCGGAAAGTTCTTTAGTTTCAAGAAAAAACTTTGGTTCTCGAGTTTGGACTTTGTTTGTTGAGTGTATTTCGGCTAGTGGCGACTCTTATCCTCCACTCGTTATTTTCAAGGGCAAATTGATTTAACAATAATGGTTTCCTCTTTAACTGGATCTGTATAAAGAGTGGCTATTTATAGCAACCGAAAACGCCTGGACTAGTAATTTGATGGCACTTAAATGGCTTTAAAAGATCTTTATCCCAAAGACTCAACTGATAGACTTAACAGAGAAGCAATTACTTATTGCGGACGGCTACGGAAGCTATATGATTACGGAATTTATATGGAAGTGCTTTTAAAATAACATTCTTCTGCTTTATTTGCCCCCTCACACTTCTTACGTCCTTCAACCTCTTGATCTTGGAGTCTTTTCCTCTCTCAAGCGTTCTTACCGCAAAAGACTTAGTCAACTATACTAATGGGAAGAATCAACAACTGCTGGAAAGAGGGGTTTCCTCGAGAACTATCATGCTCGATTGGATAGTCTTTCCATATAAGATATTAAGTCTGGGTGAAAAGCTAGTGGTCTTTGGCCTATAGTAGCTAGTAAGCCACTTTTAAGTCCTGTATTGCTTGAAAATACTTGAGAAAGGACTCAAGAAAGGACTCAAAAGCTTCTAAGGGTACTAAAGAGGACTGAATTACGCTGATCAAGCTCTCGGATATGCAAGCAACCATTTACTTAACTCCAAGGAAGTCTCGAGACTTAAGGGCTCAGTTCAGCCAATCAAACTTTACGGAATCTTTTCAGAAAGGTTACAAAAGGCTTGAATGAGAAAGACTTGCAATTAGCACAAGCCATTAAGAGAATTAAAGTGCTAGAAGTCAAAGTGGCAAATAGCCAGCCATGTAAAAGAAAGAAGGTTGAGTTGAGTCCAAATTCGAAGTTCGCTTCAATTGATGATATATACCGGACTCAACAATAGGATTTAGAGGCTGTTGATAGTCTCATTGAAGAGAGCAAAGTTGAAAGTGTAGTTGTCGAAGAGGACTGTATTATAATTACTTAATTGAATATATTGTGTGTATTTGAAATAATGTGGTTGGAAAATGAGCTTCCGTAACGATGGTGGCGGAAACAGGGGGGTGGCGGAAAGCGGGTTATTCAACCTATCACGACGCCTCGGATATCTTTGCGACGAGGCCAAGCTCCAAGATATGACCCGACCACCAAAGTATTACGATAAAGGGCCGTTTGGTCCACGTCATTCTGACTGGACTCGTACAGCTTGGCCCGTCTTTTCTAGTTTCTTCGGATCCTCGACAAAGAGAGATATTGTGAAGGATGCCAGAAAGCCCGCAAAGTCGCAGACTGGTGGAAGAGAGCTGAATGATTATATCAATATATGTTTTGCTCGGGGTCTATAGGTGCCGTACCCGTCACCCTGCCTCTCTGTTCTCGATGAACCAGCGCAACGAGAAGCAAAATACAACGTGAGTATGTATGGGGCATGAAGGATTTCTACGCTTGTGCCATCACGACACGAGTGTAACTTCGGTGGCACCGGTTCCGAAATTTCTTAGAAGAGGCTGAGGCTCATTCGCACAATCCTAAACCAGACTTGACTCCCGAGGTTCCTGTTACATGTGCCTTCACGAAAGCCATGTGTTGAGTTGCAGATTGCAGAACCATTCGCGACACAGAGACTTTGCGAGGCACTCCCATCTCCAGACCAAGTCGTTGTGGACACTGTCTGATTCTCCACGCCCAGTATTCAATTCCAGCTGGGAAGAATCAAAATACAAGACAACATCCCGGCCATCATGGACGTTCGCTGGACAGCACATATCGATCTGGAGGACGAGAAGAAGCCAATAACAAGATGCTACCTCTTGAGGCGCTTGCCAGAGCTGAATCTCGCGGGTGGGCATTTTATTTGGCCACCAGACGGCCCCGGACAGTCTATGGAGACTCGCTGTTTCGATCCGCAAGGCTGCGATTGGAGGTCTGCTATAAAAGGTCGCCCTGGTCTGAGCCATCCCGAACATGACCACATCGAGTGGCTGGCGGGGCACGTCGAAGAGGTTCCTTGAAGAACATGAGACCAGCTCAAATGCCAAACAGGAAATCATCATCAGAATGTGTCAGAATATTGCAACCGTCCTTTTCACAAGCCTATAGCAAAGAGGTAGGCGTGACAGGATGTCTGTCCACAATAAGACCATTTCATACAGGGTGGCGTTGCCTTACTGTTGGGTACCAAAGAGTTCTAGAGTCAGCATCAGACACAGGTCCATCTTGCGATGCAATGGGCCCGAGTTGGTTCCATTCACTCGTCCCTAAATCTTATGGGCTGACCGGATATCGCGACGTCTACAAATTCTCTGGTGCAGGGAAAAGAAATGTTTGAACTACTATGTGTATAATCAGGGGTGCTCGAGAGTTCATGGTCAACTGTAGACGCAGACTATCGGCTCGATTGACGGGAGGTTCGGATTCGAATTTTTTTTGAAGACGAGCACGTCAATGAAGGAGATTAGGAGGTAATAAAAACCCATCTATTTCAAATTGTGAAAATTTTGGGCCCGTGTTTAGTTAAGTAACAAGTATTTGGGGCGCCTTGTCAAACTTTAGAACTCTTGTTGCACCATACGCTAATACTGATCCCGGGACGTCTTCTAAAAGACACCCGGCCGATATGCTGAGCAGTGTCTTCAAAGACGCCAAAGCTTGAGCTGTTCAGCTAATGTTCATGATGAGAGTTTCCTATGGGATAATTGTCCATTAAATTATCGTCATAGGATAGTCCTCTGTGGGACAGTCTCTTGTGGAACAATCGTCTATGAAATAGTTGCTAGTGGGGATACTGACATGCCTCTACATAGACGAGAGAGAGACATCACATCAGGTTCAGTCCATTCGTACTTCAAGGAAAGATATTCTTGGAAAAGTAAGACAAGGAGCAACGCGGGACGAATGGAAAAAAATATAAGGAGAGCAAGGGAAGGACATGTCTACGATCAAATCATACCTAGACTACTTCGAGATAGGAAACCAGGGCCACAGCGGCACCAACGCACAATCTTGCCTTTACCATGCAGCACATATTCCACCAAGTTTCCCATCCCCCAGCATGATTCATCCACTGTCACCCGCCAGTTTTGCACTTCCGTGTGTGATGATCCTATGCGCAAGCATGAACGGGCTGGCAAGGAAATTGTCCAGGTGCACATCTCGGCAAGTAGCTGAAGCCAATCGCAATCACCGTAGTTCATCATCTCTGGCAATCTAGTCATCGGAAAGGTTGTCCTTGACCTCCTTCAAGTAATCATCGAATTTGCCAGACACCTTGATGACTTCCTGAGTATGCTTGTATTTCATGACCACCTTGCGGAACTTGGCGAGCTGTCGCGCGGTGGTAATAATGTTCCGAATTTGGCGTCCATT
The DNA here is from genome assembly GCA_022609195.1 of Plenodomus libanotidis. NCBI lineage: Eukaryota > Fungi > Ascomycota > Dothideomycetes > Pleosporales > Leptosphaeriaceae > Plenodomus > Plenodomus libanotidis. Next base: position 94,369 of record JAGKQA010000097.1, read on the forward strand.
CCTCTTGTTTCCGGAAAGCTCACGAGGTAATCGAGAACGTCTTGGAAGTCGATATCGGCAGTGTTGCCATTGAAGTTCTGAACAACTGTTGCACTAGAGGACTGTCCGTCGTCATCGAATCCGATAATGGCCTTAGGACTGATCTGTCCCACAGTCTGGTAATGAAGTTCCTCCAGATTTTCTCGCGTTATGGGGGTGTGAGCGCCTTGTAGTGGAGCAAAAGAAGAATCCGTGACTTAAACGCCTCGTCGAATGTTCCCACGCGGTTCGTGGTGAGAATCATGATGCCCTCGTAGTACAGTACTCAAGCACGCGGAGGAATACGGAAACAAGAGCGTTGCGCTCTGAGACCGCGAAGGTTGTCCGTCAGCGAGGAACTTTTGAACGACCTGTTTTAGATCCAAGGGCTCTTCGGGCCGGTCGTAGTCCTCGCCATTGTTGTCTTGATAGTAATATAAAACCCACTGCGGAGCACAATCCTGAGGACGAGGCCATTTGGCCAGACCGAGTAATTGTTCGCAATAGGACGACCTGGCATACCACGAGATCCAGCTGGTGGAGCTGGCGGTCAAAACTCGCAGATGGGTCAGTAAATATTGTTAGGCGCTTTGGAATATGCTGGATGACGAGCTTGTCGATGGTGGTCAAGACACATGGAAGGAAGGAGCTGTAGGGAACTGGGAAAGCGTCAAATTGGATGAAACCAGCAGAGAATTCGCCAAAAGCGTCATGAGTCTCCGTGATCATCGAAAGAGGCCGTGGTCGACCTCAGAAACGGAGATGCGTATTTGAACTGCTCACCTGCAGGTCACTAGGCAGTTCTTTAGAGCTGTTGGTCTAGATACGTCACCAAATTATTTACACGTTGTGAGGGCCCACTTCTCGGCGAGGGATTAATTAGATGTTCCAAGATTTGTTTGCCGCCATAACAAATTTCAAGACTCCTGACATGGCTTCGTAGATATTAAAGCTGATTCGCACTTCAAACCCCAGCGAGTATCCAAACTTACCGACCCAAGTGTGAATGTTTTGGTAGTAACCTGGGCTACCAAATAACGTCGATAGCTCCAAGCTGACAGCTTTGCAGGCTCCAGCATAATTACGTCTTGAACACCAAGAGAGAAGAGAGAAGGGTCATCGCAGCTTGACGCGTGCTGGCATTCCAGGCTTGGAATTCATGATGGCGAAACCGCGACCAGCAAGTAATAACCGCCTGCAGTGGTCCGATTGGTTTGTCTCGAAGGCAACATCTGATCCCAAGTTAGTTGAGCCCTCAGATCAGAGGGAAGCATGAGTAACAGCACAAATCGACAATGATATCTATTTGAAGACCCTGAATCCTGGAGAGTGCCTTCGAAGACGCCAAAGCTCAGATAACTAGATCCTCAGTCCTCCATAAAGAGACTGCATCCATCTTGGAAGGCGAACACAGCGTCAAGGACGTTTACAAGGCCCCTGAGAAATGCATGGCTTATTATGAGGGTCAGCTCAAAGCCACCAAGGCTTCAAGATGGCTTCGAAGACTATCAGAGAAGGTAATGGCCTACGAGGGAGTGGTGGATACAGTTATCCAGCAGCACCCGGAGTCCGTCTCATTGATCTGGGGAACCAAGGAAGCTCCTATTCCTTGTGAGTGACAAGTCAGTTCCGAGGAATCGTCTAGGGCATTGACTAAAGCTGCTGATGAAGTTGCTCGGGCGTTGTAAATGACGAGAAGACCGCAAAAGGTCTGGCCACGGAGCTACTCAAATACCTCGTGCAGCAGCTCCTGGGATTGTGCCGCGCTGCACAAACGGAGAAACAATGTCCATCAGCGCCGCGGCGTTCTTCTGGTGACTTGAATGAGAAGGAGTGGTTTGGGCTAGTAGAGCATCTCCTTCACCAAGTGCCTGGATGTGTTTACTTCATCGTGGACCTGGAGCTGCTAAAGCGGGAAGGAGACAAGCCGTGCGCCTTCAACTGGCTGTCTGCGTTCCAGGGACTACTGAAGAGCCTTGAAAGCCGCCGACCAAGCACGGTTGTCAAAATCTTGCTTATGGCGCATAGCTCTGAGCTTCCCTTCACTTCGCAAGCCGAGATCTCTGGGTGCTCTCAGCCGGCTCGGACTAGCGTGGTTAGAGCGAAGAAAGGGAAAGCACCAGCTCGAGGCACTGGGCTTCGGGGACGCAAAGCTCGATTCTTCAAGGGTGTGGAATAGGCTAGTAGTTTCAAGTGACACTCTTGTAGTTTTATATTAGGACATCCTGTTTGAGAAGTGCTATGGCACAGCGAGAGGAGCTGAGGCGGAGCGAGTATAAGTACTGCTAGACTCTAGTTAGTACGGTAGGTAGTGCAAGTGTCTTCTCGGATTAATCAGATGCAGTAATTTCACATACTTTAGTTTTTGCCCGCTTTTGATTGGCCAAAGATATAATAGCTTTGTTTAACTGTACAGAAGCTTTGACGAGAGGCAGTGGCCTTGTAACAAATACTAAAAAGATCTTTTGTATATTTGCTTATCGGATGGTGGCCTGTGGGATAACAGTCTGTGGGTCCCGTGGATAGTGGACTGGGAATAGGCCTGTGAGGAGCCTGCTTACTAGTAGGTGTGAGATAATAGTGTATGGGATAATAGTCTGTGGGGTAATCGCCTGTGGGATAGTCGCCTGTTGAATAGTCGCTCAAAGGACAACCGCCTATATATGGCCGATATGTTCAATCACCGCCTGCCCAAGATCCGCGAGTGCCCACAAAAGTAGCTAATAAAGTGATATATTCTCTCTTAGCATCAGCATGCGCTCTGCAGATACTGAAACTTAGTTCTCTTAGATGGCCAGCTCCATACCATGCTATCTCCAATCCCGTCCAAGTACAAGTTCGATGCAATGCCACAGGCACCGCACAGGGTATTATCTATTTTCAAGGTCTGCCAATACAGCATCAGCCACCGCCAAACTACAGGGTCAAGGCCACGGCTCCGACAGCCACAAGGAGAGATCCAGCCCAGCCCACATTCCCGACCATACTCGTGGCGCGGACGGCGCCGCTGGTTCCACTGCTGCTGCCAGAGGAAGAAGACTGCGCGGAGGAGTTACTGTTAGCCAAAGTCTGATCCACAGTGCTGGCGCCACTGCTGCTTCCACTTCCACTCCCAGTAGTAGCCTCACTGCCGCCATTGGTACTGCCGCTGGCAGACGCGCTGCTACTGCTATTGCTGGAGCTACTGGAACTACCAGCGCCGCCAGCACCGGAAGAAGAAGATAGCGTCGTGGGCTTCGCATCGCCTGCAGCCCCCGTCGACGCGGTCGAATTGCTGGTAGTGCTGCTCACCGATCCACTCTTTCCGCCAGACGAGGTCCCTGCCGCAGCCGGCAGCAAACTCTCCGTTGGGCTAACGACCCTCGCGGCGCCGTCAAAGTCGCACGCCGTCGCGACCTTCTTCTGGCTCATGTAATACGTGTTGAGTGCATTCGCCAGCTGCTGCGTGGCGTTGCACATGACGAACTCGCCGTATTTGCCGGTCGTGGCGTTGGCGGTGATGCCCTCGCATGCGGTAGCGGATAGTCCGCAGACGGTGCCGAAGAGCGCAGCGGTGTCCTTGGCGCTGAGGCTGGCGGAAGGGATGCAGGAGGAGGAGGAGACCATGTTCTCGCAGAGGGTCGCGTTGGGGGTCGGCGGGAGAGTGTCGGAGGCGAGCCAGGCGCCGGAGATGGCGGGGCAGGCGCGCGCCTCGTTGGAGGGCGTGTAGGAGGCCATTTGGACGGTGTTTTGCGAGGTGTTGGCGTTGACGGAGGCGATGGCCTTGGCGAGGGGTTCGAAGTCTTCTTTTTTGGTCACGGTGGAGCCGGAGAGGTCAACGAGACCTGAGCGGGTGGTGTTAGTACTATGTTCTGTCAAGGAAGCACGCATGCGCAAAAAGCAACCTACCGAAGTCGTTCTGCTCCTGGAAGTACTCGTAGACAATGCCACCGCTCCAGACCTTGTTCATCAGGTCGCTGTACAGCACCGGCGTGTCCTGGAAGACACGACCATTCGCGCCGCCGGGGTTGTTGCAGCCGTACTCGGAGAAGAAGGCAGGGACCGAGTAGTTTGCAAACGCAGTCGTGCGCTCCTCATACCCACTCTCCTGGAAGGTGCTCTGGCCACACCACTCGTAGATATTGTATCCCCAGAAGTCCACAGACTCGGCCGTAGCGCCGCAGTTGAAGTAGTTCGCCAACAGATCCCTGGTCTCGGCATCGTCGTTCGTCGCATACCCGACACCAATCCACCTGCCGAAGTTCTTGCTCGTGATGTAGGCCTTGCTGTCTCGCACCGCGGCCTTGACAAACGCGCTCGCGTCGCTGTTGGTGCGGTTGTTGGTAACCTCGTTGCCGGCGAAGAAGCCCAGCGTGTTGGGGAACGCGCCGAGGTTGTCAATCACGCCCGCATACCTCGCGAACAAATCCGTCGTCCACGCGGGAGAGTCGCGGTTGATGGACTCGCCCGGCACGCTGAGATCGGCAATGACGTAGATGCCCGCGGCGTCGAGGGCGTTCATGCACACGGTGTGGTCGGCGGTAGGGTCGATGGCGTAGACGCGGATGGTGTTTGTGCCGAGCTCCTGGAGGAGGGGGATGTCGCGCGCGCACGCGGCGGTGTCGGCGAGTGAGTCGATGAAGGTGGTGGGAGTGGTGGACTCGGAGGCGCCGCCGGGGGCGATACCTTGTTGGTAGGCGACGCCTTTGATGAAGAACTGGGTGCCGTTGTTCGCGTAGAAGAGATATTGGCCCTGGAGGGTTTGTGAGTTTGGGAGTTTGGTGATGCTGCAGATGGGGCTTGTCATTGTTGGGTCACACTTACCTTGGCTGTGAGAGGAGATGTGGCGGCCATGGCTTGCTGTGCCATCAGCCCTGTGGCTGCTATCGCCTTGACCGTTTGCTTAAGGCCCATCTTGGCGGCTGAGACTGAAATGCTAAGCTCGTTGATGTGTGTTGCGCCGAGGTGGTTGGCGATCTGGGCGGCGAGTTATGAGAAGAGGCCGGTTGAGTGCTGAATGAGACAAGTGCCGCGCGACGTTCGGCAGACAACAAAGAGAAAAAGACCGGAGACCTGCAACCAGATGTGATTAAAAACGACCGATGCCGATGACAGATGAAGGGCAAATACAAACACGCTTGTCGAAAGCTGTGAGGTGAGTGGTGTGGACAGACGAGGAGGAATTGAAGGGTGAAGTCTAGGTAGATTGAGGTCGCACTCAGCAATATGTCTGGCGCACATGGCATTTCCCTGCTGTAACATTGTACCACTGCGCCTCCTTGACTGTGGCAGACAGGGAACACAACACGGCATCCAAAACACCGAGTGGGTGTGTTAGGGACCGAAGGGACTTGATAGCGAACACGATGAAACACCTAGTGCCGCCATCGTCCATGCAAAACATCCACTGCCGTCTCGCTAGCCTCACTAGCAAGTAGACGTCACTCGGTCTATTTCGGGACGCAGTTTACATGTGGCAGTATTTGCGATGGCTGTGATGAGCTGTTTATCACACATTCCCGGGCGAATCCCTAGCATCACATCTGGACCAGTCTTTGCAGTGTCGCGCATATTTGCACAATTTACAAGATCCAGCACAGCTCAAGCTTTCGGATCGCCTCATGGACGGAGAAGCAAGATGAACATGGGTCCACCATAATTGTCAGAGACTATCGGATGGTGAACACTCGAGCTGGTGCTGTACCAAGTAGCGACGCCCGTGATCACCGTCCACGGGTAGCACAAACTTGTTTGCCTGACACATGCGCAGTCGAACAACATCTCGCTTCCACTTGCTATGCTGAACATGTTTCACTTTTTCACTTTTCTTGCTCGGGAGTGGAGAGTTGACTGCTGGCTGATATTGTGTCGGCGTTGCTCAGGTTTTCTGACTTGGAATACTCCACCTCGCAGCTGAGACCACGCAGCTGTCGCCATCGCAGGACAACATCAGCTCCTCGCACGGTTGTGTACACCAGAGCCTGCATCTTGCCCTGCATGCTCGAAGAAAATAATGCTGGACACGATTCTGCCTCATCAGACCGGCAACGAAGATGCACCGCCTGCTTGCACCTACCAAGGCGGCACATCTTTGAATGCAGTGGTCAACCAACCGAATTCCAGCCGCTGGTCTTGCGAGGCCGTCACTTGAACCAAGTTTCAAAAACCGAGTTCTGACAGGCGACCTATTTGACGACAAATCCTGTGAGGGTTCGGAAAATGCCCAGAGGCTGAGTTTTTGGTTTTGAGCAATGCAGAGAAAACTTTGTTTGCTGTAAGAGCTTGATCTCGCCGAGTCGGAAGTCGGCAATGTCCCCAATCAGGAAGTGTGGATCTCGGGCGTGGGTCGTGCCCAAAGACCCCTCAGCAACGCGTGGACAATGACTTTGATGTTCACCTATAAAGTCCCCGTCGAGACAGCGGCTGCATAAGCTCGAGCGAGGGCATCATGCAGATTCGTCCACACGAAGAGAGCCGCTGGGAATCTTCAACTACTTCACGTCACGCCGGTGCCAACCCGGGAACGCAACAGCCCACCATGGCCGCGACCACGAAGCCGAACATCATCTTCATCATGGCGGATGACCATGCGTCGAAGGCCATAAGCTGTGTGAGTGACCTTCACGTCGACGCTCATGCAACACCAAGTGAGATGAGCTCCGTCGAACAGGATGAGACGGCGCACACATGGAGCGAGGTCGCGTCGCTCATATGAGATCTCATCCGGGCGCACGAATCCCACCCTGTCGACCTCAGCACTAACCCACCACTCGCCCAGTACGGCGCCAACATCAACCAAACCCCCAACATTGACCGCCTCGCCACCGGCGGCATGCGCTTCAATTCCTGCTACGTCACCAACTCCATCTGCACGCCGTCCCGCGCCGCCATCCTCACCGGCACGCACAACCACGTCAACGGCGTGCTCACCCTCTCTGACTCCATCAACACGCACCTCCCCAACGTCGCCAAGACCCTCCGTGCCGGCGGCCACTACCAGACCGCCATGCTCGGCAAGTGGCACCTTGGCGAGGGCGCCGCGGCCCAGCCCTCCGGCTTCGATCACTGGAGCGTGCTGCCCGGCCAGGGCGACTACTGGGACCCGACGTTCCTCGGCCCCGCGGGCAGCAAGACTGTGGAGGAGGGCTACGTGACGGACATTATCACGGTGAAGACGAAAGCGTTCATCGCGCAGCGGGACAAAACACGCCCCTTCTTCGTCATGTGCCACCACAAAGCCCCGCATCGCTCGTGGGAAGCACATGACCGCCACAAGCATTTGTACAGCGACAAGATCAAGGTGCCCGAGACGTACAACGACGACTACAAGAACCGCGCCAAGGCCGCGAAGATCGCCAAGATGCGCGTCGCCGAGGACATGACCTACTTCGACCTGGGCGTCGCGCAGCCCGACGGCGGGCGCGCTAAGGGCGCGCGCATGTTCAGCGCCGCAGGCATATCGCAGCGCAAAGTGCCCGCGCCTAGCACCGACGCGGAACTCAAGGATTTCAAGCTTGTTGATGTGGACGACGGCACGGTGTTTCGCTTTGAGACGACGGCTGCGCTGGCCGAGTTCAAGTATCAGCGGTACATGCAGCGCTACCTGCGCACGATCCAGTCTGTCGACGACAGCGTGGGAGATATACTCGACTACCTGGACGAGGAGGGCGTCGCGGAGAACACGGTTGTGATCTACACGTCAGACCAAGGCTTCTTCCTCGGCGAGCACGGGTGGTTCGACAAGCGCTTCATGTACGAGGAGTCCTTCCAGATGCCCTTCCTCATCCGCTACCCGCGGGAGATCAAACCCGGCAGCGTGTGTGACGACATCATCTGCAACGTGGACTTCGCACCGCTGTTTCTCGACTTCGCGGGGCTGACGGTCCCGAGCTACATGCAGGGCGTCTCATTCCGGAGTCTGCTGCAGGGTAAGACGCCCGCGGACTGGCAGCAGGTCGCGTATCATCGGTACTGGATGAACAACGACTGGGTGCATGCCGCGACGGCACACTATGGCGTGCGGGATCGGCGGTACAAGTTGATTTACTGGTATAACCAGGCGCTGGATGTTCCGGGGTCGAAGGAGCCGGATCGGGGAAACGAGCAGAGGGAGTGGGAGCTTTTTGACTGCGATGAGGACCCGCTGGAGCTTTTTAACGTGTATGGCGAGGAGAAGTATCGGGATGTGGTACAGCGGATGACGGTCATGCTGGAGAGGAAGATGGCGGAGATTGGGGATGAGCCGGTGCACGAGAGTACGAGTATCGAGGCATCTTTCAGTGTTGCTGCATGAACACTCTCTCTCGGCCACATGAATCAAGAATAAAATTAAAAATAGGAAGAGCGTGCCACTGGCCCCAGCGCACAACTATCAGCCCAGCTCCCAAAAGGTGCTACTACGGAGTACTGGCGACCAGCAAGGGTACACTCATGCGTCCTGAACCAGTCTCTGTTAAGGTGATGGTATGTAGTCGCCCCGTCATTGCCAACACCCAAACCCAAAATAATAGTTTGAGAACTGCGCGTGAGATCCCACCCCAGATCTCAAAGCCAGGCACACTTACCCACCGACATCGCCCTAATTCTCACACACCACGATATCGTCCTCTTCAAGCTCGCCCGACCCCCGGCAGACGACCAGATTCTCCCATCCCGTTCAGGGACCCTACCCGACTCCCGAACACTGCATGTTCGGGCCCCTCTGCGGTGGGGCTGACGTGCATAGCGTCACCGGCCCACCAGATGGCGTGGATCGCATCATGCGGCTCTGAGTGGCTGAGTTTAATTTGACGGCTGGTGATTTGGTGGGGAGGCGCTTTCGCCGGGACAGATTTCGACCCGAAAATAAAGCTATGGCGAACGGATTGATGCTGGGGCACGCGAGCAGAGTTAGAACGTCGTGGTGTGTCTCGCACGCAAGCGAGTAAGGTAAACCAGCACAACCTGGGGGTGCCTGCTCGAGAGCTTGGCCATCAGGAAGTGGTGTGGTCCACTCGACAACCCAGTCAAATTGACTGACTGGTAGCAGACCTATTCACCCGATAGTACACACAGACTCGGAATTGCTCATCGAGCCCGAGTTGGACCGTAGGGCATGGCACGGCCCCGAGGCCCCCAGGCGGAAGCTGAATTGATCTCCAAGTTTTGTACCCGAAGTTTGGGTTCAATTAAAGCAAGTAGAGCTTTGGGCTTCCATCCGCCCACGTACCGACGGAACCCGGTGTCGCGATGTATAGACCTCCTGTCACTTCGTCGACCATTGATGAGACCGGCGTGTGAGACGTGTTCGCATCTGATGAGGCAGAATCTCCGTCATTGAATCGCGTGTTTTCTATAGCCCATCTATTGTATCCGGAGTTAGAAAGGTGCAGAATATCGTAAGGCTCCGAAGTAGAATATCCCGTATGACAGAAAATATTCAAATTCTCTCGTGTGCCGTCCGCATTTCGAGCCACGGCGGTATGGAATGTCGGATACTCGAAAGCGCCCCCTGGCTTGCCCAGAGGCACGGGAAGTTGGAGTAGTTCAAGGATGGAGTAATCATCTTGAACATCCGTCTTAGTGCTCAATTTGATGTCGGACATTGTCCTTGAAGTTCTGGCCTGGGATTGTACTATGTCAGCAGCTGACCATGTCTTGGAGAGATACTATACTACCCGTACCCGCGGAACACCCGTACCCGCGGAACACTTTCTGCACCAAAACTCTCTACTGTACAGTGACAATAGATAGCCCAGTTTAATAGTTAAAATTATTCTGCTTAGCCCAGACTGAAGCCAAGAAGCTGTTTTAAATAATTGGATCTTGGGTACGGCCGGGCTGAGCTCTGTTCCGGTAATTTCCGGCCTGCAGATAGCCACGCATTTCGTCATTTCGGGATCATTTTCTTCTTCTCTCTTTACCTCACCACGGTGGGTGAGGCCACCCCTATACGTTTACGATGTCTTCTTATACTGAAGAAGATATGGCAGATGTTATAGAAGATGTGAGCAATGGCCTCTCTCTTTGCGCAGCAGGCCAGAAATGGGGCGTACCATACAATTCGATCAAATACCGTATAAACGGCCGCCTCCCAGTCTCTGAATCCATCCAGCCAGCTCAACGCCTCACCACCAAGCAAGAAAAGACGGTCTGCGATTGGATTCTAGCATAAGAATAGCTAGGCTTTGCTCCTAGAACATCTACAGTTCGTTTGGTGGTCTGTGGGATCCTTATAGATAGCGGAGATCTGAAGCCTTTGGGCCGCAAGTGGATAGAGGGCTTTAAACGCCGCAATAAAGAGGTCCATACCAAAATAGGACGCTCCCAGGAGGCTATACGCCATAATAACTTTACTCCTTAGTCTATTAACTAGTTCTTTAATATTCTGGAGTAGTTTTAGTGGATTAAGCTGGAGTTATTGCTGAATATGGATAAAGGAGGCATTATGGAGGGAATGGGTAAGTATTTAGCTGTTCCTATTAATCCAATCTATCTATAACTATTAAAATAGCTGATTTATATACAGGATTCGACTCTCTTGTATTGGGTTCGATAGATACTAAGGAATATAGGCTTAAATCGCTATAGTCCCGAGCCTGGACCACCATTATTAATGCTATATTAGCTACTAGCTGCTACTTCTAGCCTGGCATTATTTTCAAGGGCGCTAGCTTATAGAAATAGTACTTTTCGGATTAACTGGAGCTAGAGTTTACGGAACTCTACTTTACTAAATCCCCAAACGGCTAGTCTAGCAATAAAATCGCTTTCTGGTAGTTGCAGACCGTTTTTATACTATAAGTTAATAAGATTCGCAATAACGACCACTCCAAAACAATACTATTAGTGCTAGATGGCCATAGAAGCCATATAACTATAAGTTATTCTATTATTCGAATAGCTTTTATTAGTAGTATAAGCTAATATAAACCGTAGGATTAGTTTATGGAAGAATGCTTCCGGGTTAATATATTTCTGACCTACTTCCCAGCCCATACCACACACGGAATGCAGCCTGCTAATAACAGGGTCTTTAATATATTGAAAGGGGCCTATCGGAAGTATTTGGCTGAGCTGAATAGCTTGTCTGATTCCTCTTCTATGGGCAAGATCAACTTCATTCGCTGTCTGTTGAAGGCTTGTAAAGCTGTGACCCCTTTCACTATCAAATCGGCTTTCAGGCACCCTGGAATTTATCCAATCAACCGCCTGAAATATCTGAAGCATCCCGAAATTCGGCCGGATAAACCAGTTCCAGGCGAGGCTGTGGGCGAGGCTGTACAGCCAAATTCAGAACAGCCAAACCAGCCCCCTTCCGCACAGCCCTCTCAACCCATAGCGCCACTACTAGCCCCAATCCTCACACGCCGTTTTCTGCTCGATATTGCCAGGGAACAAAGTAAGGCTGCCCGTCGTTATCAGCTCAAAATAGCTGCAGACGAGGTTAATTCTCTGCGTGCAGAGCTGGCGATATCAAAGAGAAAGACTGCGGATTTGGAGGAAAAGGAGCGCTAACGTGAAGAAGAAAAGACTACCAGGCGCAAGCCTATTATCAATCTGAACCCTACGGCCAAATTTGTGAAGGGTATAGACATCTGGGCCACCAGAAGCACAGTCCAGGGGCTGAATGCTAAGCCTAGGCCACCCAAACGGGCCAAGAGATAAGCTATCGAGATAGCTTTAGACGGTGAGGAAGCTAACGAGGCTGAAGTTTATGCTGGAGAAGCTTCTGGCCCGGAGGAAGAGCCTGTCAGCGAGGCTGAAGAGGAAATAGTTGTTAGTGATGATGTGGAGGAAGAGGAACCAGCTGCAGCCACTTTTTCGACCAGAGGCCGCGCTATTCGCCGCCCTGCCCGATTCGGCGATTGAACTAATACCTCTGAGGATTCTAGGGCTATTTTTGTTATATTTCTATTCCTATTGCTGACGGAGTTATGGCTACTGTATAGCTGGAAGCATTTAGATATTAAAGTCCCACTGGGCGATAAGTTACTTGATTTCAGACCTATCAAATAAGCTACCAACAATTTCTCTATCAAATTCCGTCTATACTAAATCAAAGATATCTCAAAACACTAGATATTGGCTCTATAGCATTTATTTTTTAAAATTGCTATGGTTTGTTATTGTCAATGTACGGCAGAGAGGTTTGGTGGGAAAGGTGTTCCGCGGGTACGGGTGTTCCGCAGGTACGGGTAGTATAGTAATCTGTTCTTTACTTCCATGGATCATGTGCAGTTGATTAGACCCTGTAAATGGGACAAAGTGAATTGCAGAACCTGGCGCTTGAGAAGGAGTGGGGACTCCGATAAGAATGAAAACGTTGAGAGCGTCTGCCATCGTGATATGTACATGTTGTTTGCAGCTCCGGAAAGTTCAATACCTGCTGACTTCAACTAGATCAAGAAAGTCAAGTGAGTCACAACTATCACCACATGGTAAACATGATTGTCTTCTTAATGGCCAGTATACCAAAGTGCGTTGAGTTGCAGTATGTTTGCTGGTGGCTACGTGCCGAAGACCGTGCCCCTGTGACGAAAACGGCGAGTTTTGATGTCCGAGGGCAAGAGTTGCCCGGATCGAGTTGTAGTTTGATGTTGTTTACATGTCAATGTCTGACCCGGCTTGTCTATGCAAAGGGACTATTGGAAGCCAACCACGAGCTTGGGATACGATGAGTTAGTGGTATTGACCGATGTAGTGGGGTATCTTATTCTAACGAGTACAGCACAGCATATTCTGTTCTTCCGCAATCACCGAGAACCGGGGCACGGGCATCTTCCATCACATACTTTCGTCAGCAGGGTTGGGGAAACCGCCCCATCTTTGTAGCCAAGGAAATGTGAGGCCCAGAGAGAGCGTACGAGGACCGTTTGTAGCAGGTGCAGGCGGCAGCTCAGGGTCCCACTGATCCATAAATCCCCCATAACTGCCTAACCATCGCGGCTCCCATATATCCTCGCCTGGTGATGTTCCGGGAGACGGGACGGAATGTGCTGAGGCCACTTGAGATAGTGCGTCGAGCCCCGCTGTGGCTTGCTTTGGGCCCGGCGGCATACTCGGTGAGGCAAGCCCCTGATGAGGGCCACTACTCCCGCGCCTCTCTCTACTTTCATCCTCATCCGTAAAATCTGCCTGTCTCAACAAGCTGTGGATGGCCAGCCGCTGCCTGACTCTCGCCGCCGCAGAAAGTCCCATAGAGGTGTCCCTCGCCTGACTTGTCGATGTTCCGGGGGATGAAAGCCGGCTCGGCGTTGTGGTATCGCTTCGTGCCGAGAACAGCGTAATCATCCTCTTCATCTCCTCCAAAATCGGCTTCACGAGTTTCGAGGTGGGAAAGAAACGCTTCAAACTCGCCATGCACAGCTCCGCGCGACTCAGTGCCCACTCTTCACCGGCGCGGACGCCCGACCGACCAAACTGCGCAATGAACAGCAACACGCGCGTGGCGTGGTACCCACATATAGCTGTATCGAATTCAAGCAGCTGCGTGCGCTGGCTCTGCTGATTAAGCGTAGCTAAAATATCGACAATGGCCGTCGAATGCTGCAGCGACAGCTGCTCAGCCTTCTCGGGCAAAGACTGATCAAGGGCGTCGAGCACGACGGCGGGCGCGGCTTCGCGGTAGCCACGGAGGAGGATACGGTAGAGGTCGGAGTAGGCTTGGTGGAACGAGAGATGCACGAGGATTTGGCGCGCGAGCCAGGGCGTGTAAAGGAGTTGCGCGATTCTTTCGGGTTCAAGGTGGACACCGTTGGGGAGCTCGTGGCTGATCTGCAAGAGGTGCTGCTCGAAGCCGTGCATGAGGCTGGGGAGTTGAGGAAAGGGCGCGTCGTAGACGGAAAGTGAGCGGGTGAGCTTGACGATATCGCGGCGGAGCATCTCGAGTTTAACGCAGAGCTGGTACGAGCCGTAGTCAGAGGTTTGCAGGTTTTTCTCGCTTGTGCGCCCGGTCTGCGCTGCTTCAGCGCTAAAATCTTCTTCTGAGCATGGCAGGTTCAGGTAGACGGCTTCCACCGGACAGAGTTCGAACTCTGGCAAGCCCATACAGAAATACCGCTCTACGAGCTTCAGGCTCCACATGACCCTCCTCCGCACCTCACTCGATATCCGGCTTGTGCCGTCCAACGGTGTCGTCCGCTCGTAGTTCAGTCGCATGGCGGCAGCAGCCCGTGCCGCAATTGAAGAAAGCATGAACGCTCGCTTGTTCGACCCTGTCTCCACCCTATAGAGCACGATCAAAAGCAGCGCTTGCAACCTCGGGAGTGTCGGTGCTTCAATGTGCTTCCATATCAGATCCTCCGCCGCCTGAGTCCAATTCTGGCCAACGTCCCCCCGTGCCCGCGACGGACCCATGTGGTGGCTGGCGACTGCAGAGATGGCGTAGGAGAGACATGGATCCAGGGTACCCTCGCGGCATTGCGTGATGGTCGTCTGCGGGTGCAAAAAAGCGTATGACGGCAGTGAGTAAACGTGGTCGAAGTAGTATCCAAGAAGTTGCTGGACTTCCGGCGGTAGGAGCAACGGTCCAAGTCTGGGTTGCACGACGGTGACCGTTTCCGAGTTTGTGGTTCCGGGTGTCGTTGACGAAGTCGCGGATGAGTCGTCTGCTGCGTGTGTCTCTTCCGATAAGCTCTCGGCGAATTCGGCCTCGACAGGTGTCCCTGCTACACTGGTAACTCGACTACCTCGTCTGCGATCTGTCCCATATACACATGAGACTGCCTTCTTCTTGCACGACTGACAGGGCGCCCCGCCTGTGCACCGAATTTTCTGCACTCGACAGTGGGTGCAAGCCTTGCTTGTCCGCCTGCGCTCCACGACTCTTCCTGTTTCCATTGTAGGACTGGGTAAGCTGCTACTGATGCTGGCGGTTGCATGTGCTGTCTGAATCGCTGTCGCTGTCGTCGGCCCTGCAACGAAGGAGCAGTCGAATTTCAGCCTTTCACAGTCGCCGCAGCCTACATTGCCACGCCTTCCGTCGCATTTGACCTTTCGGACTGGTGATTGGATTATTAGTGACTGATACTACGTGGGCGTGTGGAATATGCTCAATGAGGCACGTTTTAAAGGGATCCGTACACCTGCACTGTCTGCACGTCTCCTTCGGTGGTTGTCCAGACGCACTGAAAGTCGACACATATTGCTCCATCCTCATATTTGCCGGTAATCAATATTTTCATCCCAGTTTGGATTGTATACTCGGTCGAGTAAGTGTGATTCAACATCAGGGCGGCGAAAGTGCGGACACTGTGTCGGAAAAGGAGGTCAGCAAGACCCGCTCGAAGAATGAGAATGAAAAGAAGACTCGAAATGGAATTGGCACCTGCATTGTGCATATTCCTCGTGGTGGGCCCTGTGCCCTGATTAGATTTCCTGTCAGGGCTGGCGGCGGTGGACCCCGCAGTTGGCGCATGATGCCATCGCGAGCGACAATTGCGATTTCAGGGTATCGAACCCACCCTATTACCTGCATACTGAGCCGGCTGAATTAGGCTACCAGCCCCGTAGAGTCGACCATCCAGTGGATGCAACTATGTGCAATCTTTTGGTAATTTCGAGTTTTGTGCGTACGAAGTATGGAGCCGTGAAGGTCGCAGTTGAACCTGAGCACTTGGACAATAAATCTTGTTCGCCCCTCGGTGTCGCACAGGTAGACTATACAAATTCCACCTCTACGTATGAGGCTTGATCTCGAATATCACATGCTAGTAAATTAGTCGTCATCTTTTAGAGGCAAGTGGAAACCATGCGTATCGATCACGACACTGCACCAGTCTTTGCCGCCATCATGAGATGCGGGTCGTATACCTGCATGGTATCAGACCTACCCGGAGATGCTCGGGGTTGATAAAGGGGCTGCTAAGTTTTCATTGCCAATGTCACGATTGAATGTAGAGCATTTATGTATGAGGAGTGACGGTTTCGGTTTGATGCACCTATGCTCAATAGAAGCGCGTTGCGGACGAATTCTAGAAATATCTATGACCACTTCCCGCAAAAGTGCCATTAGACGTGCTTGAATATCAACCATTGTAGTTCCATGTCGAAGCCGGGTCCCAGTAGATCATCGTACAGGTTTCTACCATATTCATTTCCCATCCGATCGTCATCGTACGATACCGAAAAAGCGGCAAGGGTGAGTGAAGCGAAGAGATGGCGCTCGGCAAGAGTATTTGCGTAGCCGTAGAGCCTAGCTGATTATCGAGGTCGTTTTGCTGGCTCGTGCATCATGGCGGAGTGGATGATGTTCCGTGTCCGGGCTGAAGTCATTGGACCTTCAACTGAAAGTTCTCAGTGGTGTTTGATGCCGCCACAAGACTGCAGAATTGTCGTCAACTCTGCAACTGCAAAGAGACTGGCCGACGTTGGCCAATTTACATGACAATGCAGACGCTGTATCCGTTGGCTCCCATGGAGGAGTTAGCAGTCTGGGTGTGGGAAGGCATTTTGATTGTTGGTTTTGAAGCGTAAAGCTTGAAAAGATTGTTTGAAGTGAATTTGCTCGGTAGTGAGATGGATGTGGATGGAAAGGAGACCTTGATTCTTTGGGTGGCCGATCAGCTTGGTATTTATATCTGGTTCGTATGGTGAGTTGCAAATCTTGACATTTGCGCCTAGACAACTTGTGGGAGGTCCTTCTTACCGGTCATGAAGATGAAAGGACTTGGTTCCGGTGAGATGTTTTCAGTAGCCTCACCTAATATTGTGCTTGATATTGTTTTGGTTTTTGAAGTGCCGCGGGCCGTGTCGTCTTTAAAGCACGTTGATACCCTTGATCACGCGGCTATAATACTATTGGCCCCAGGGCTGCACAATGATAGTGTGAGTGGCCAATGGCATTTTTTTATTTTTATTTTTAAAATTTTTTATTATTATTTTCGGCTCTGGACTGGCGTTGCTAATGATACCTTCATTGTTCCAGGCACACGCTGATGGACGACTCCTGAAGGCTCGTTGAGAAGCGCAATGTCTTGTTCCAGAATTTCGCCACAATCCGATCCATGTTTGCTTTACGAATCCGGACACAACGGTTGAAAGGCTAAGGCAGTGTAAACAGATGTTGGCAAGGTTTATTCCGTCGGCGTGCCCAAAACTTTGGTCTTCCCTTTAAGGCCAACACATAGTCAAGTACATGGTAGATGGAGGACAAATAGCTTGTGTCCGAGACGGAGCTTCATGGAGGCACGAGACATAGCACCTGATATTTTCGCCTCAATGAATATGGTTTCTGACATCGAAATGTCTTCGGCTCACGCCTGGGACGTAGCCTGTCAGTGCGAATGACAACACGGCGCGAGCGAGAGCCCGAAGTCGCTCACGCTTGGGGGTGGTCAGTAGTGTTGCCGCTTCAAAGGTCTTACGCATGCCAGGCTCTGGTGCGCCGTTGATGTGTCATCCAGCGACGGGTGGCGATGGACATCGATGGGGAGCATCTGCATGAGCAGCTGGCGCGGGCGTTGCGAAGACTATCGCGGGTCGTCCATGTCGTCGACTTCGGTCAGTCGTACGACGTGGGCGAGAGCAAACGCCTGACAGATGGCAGCCTATCTTGATTCTGAGTGATCATGGATCATATGTGCCCCACGTAAATCCGGGATTTGAGGCCAGCTTCAGGTGTTGCCGCAGGAGATTCCAACCTCCCTCCCCCCCAAACCAATAACGGGAACATTCTCGCGGTACCTGCTTGAGAGGTACAGCCTCGGAGACTTCCCACTTCCGAAGGCCACAATCTATTTTCCTCGACGTCGTACAGACGGCCGACTTGAATAACCTGCGCGGATAGCGAATTACACTCCAAGAATTCTCCGAGAACCTCGGGAGGCTAAGCCAGCTGTGAGCGGGCGGTTGGCAGCCGCACCAAATATATTCTGCATAGTGTGGCCCCAGGAAGCCTTGCGAGCCGCGCGCTCGCCCACGGGGCACCACGTACGCTCAAAACCCGTGTGCTCCAAGCAGCCGGAAGGGGTGCAATCAGGTAATCAAGTCGTAGGATGCTGACTGCATGACAGCTCAGCTGAACAAGCGCTCGGCCGGTTTTTCTGCCAGTCCATGGCCTCCGCATATCCACAGTACATATTCAGAAAGACTGCGGAAGGCCTCCAAGTCTCGGGAGACCGAAGACGAGGACGAGAAGGCACTGCTCCCACCGACGCTCGTCGTTGCAAACCCTCGTCTGACGCGAGACCTTGTAAGCCATATATTCGAGAATGCGCTCGAACTATTTCCCTGGATACCAGGACGGGACAGGCTGTGGAGAACGCCAGGGGGCGCGCAAACAAACAGGCCGAGGCCATTCCAGCAGCTTATTGAGTTAGTGTGTTTGGCCAAACATCTTGCCGAGGGCCACGCTGACCACGCGCTGCGCGCAATCGCGGATGAGGCGCTGGTGTTTCACGCGCCATGGGCCCGGCTGAAGAAACCAGGCAACCGAGTTTCCAGTCAGGCTTGGAATCCGGCTGCTTAGGTAGGCGCATTGTGAGGCCCTACACGTGTGTCCAAGCAGTTCTGACTTGTATGGTTCGAGTAGCGCCAGACGTCTAGGCAGGAAGGGAAAATGCTGCGATGGCAGACCAGGGCTGCCTTGTGACCACGGTTGACGAGACGCGAGATCAGACGGCGAGAAGCTGATGATTTTTGCAACACTCACATGGCACAGATAAGGACTTGAACGTTGTGCAAATGCCCTCGATGAAATGATGTTTGATTGTGTGGTGGCTGTGTTCATTCTTAATTAGGCTCCGGGGAGTGGACAGGAGGGGCTGTGCAGGACCTGGGGACAACCCGGAAATTCGACGGTCAGCCGAAACGCTTGCTAACCGCAGAGCCTGATGCCATAGTGAAATGCCCTCTAGAATGACTACAGACTGCGCTCAAGCAAAGCTGAAAAAGCAACTTGATCAATTTCAGGCTACCCTAAGATTTACATGGTCCATGAGACACCTTGAACGTTTATTGATAATATGTGCAGTAGTAAATAGATAAAAGAAGACAAGACTAGATAGCATCTGTTCGTGGAAGAGCCTCAAAAAAATCCGAGTGCCAGTGCTTGTGGCCGTAGCTCCTGTGACCCGGAAAGCTTCCTCTCGCAAGCGCCAACACGTCCGCAGCAGCTCAGCTCTTCCTCCAAAACCACACCACCTACATCCGCTGCAGCCACAGCACAACGATCAAAGGCATCATGTCCGACGCGGAGTCACTCTTTTCCTGGATTTTAAAACTCGGCTGCCTCGGTACGCGCTGTCCAGCTCTGGTCGACATTGGCCGCAAACCCGGTAGGTGTTTGGGGGGCATCTCTATCTCACTGTGGCATACCGCCCACAGCCGAACGCGTCATGTGGACAAAGAAGCTGATCTGACTATCGTCGCCGAGGCTGTCTGTGATGCACGCACTTGCGCGTCTTGACAATCCCCTTTTTCCCCACCTGTGGAACAAAGCCATCGACCGTTCTAAAGTTCTTTCTTCAGCGTCAACAAGTGTTGCCTGAAAAGTGGGCTGCATCTTGTGCCGAGCTAAAGCACCGTTGCGGCGTTGACGAGGCAGCTGTGCCCAACATCGGCAAAAGAGTCAGCGTCCGCAGAAGCCATGACAGACAACGCGCTTCGCAATAGAGGAGTTTATTGCCAGACTGCATCTTGCAAGCAAGCCACGAAACGTTGGCATGGTCCAGACATCCTGTCATGGACATAGAAACATGGCAGAGATGGCCGGCAAGCGAAGTCACTGCCACATCCCCCGGGGCCGTTCGTGCACCATGACACCAGCTGCACAGCCCAGGCGTTTTCCACATCTCACTCGACACCTGTCATCTTATTCCCCATGACTTCACCGGAATTTGTTTATGAGTATTCTGCTGATCCAACATTCCGAGCAAGTGCTTCCCGTATCCTCTCGGAGAAGAGAGTGGTGTACGGCTGGTCAACGCAAGCATTTCCACGCCTCCGTTATCGTGGTGTTGCGGTTTCACGATGTGCAGCGGTGCGGCACAGTGCTCACGAGGCCAGATGGGTACAAGATGGTGTGGGGCTACCAGGCAGGGCTGCGCTCCCCGTCAGCACTACGGACAAGTAGTCCCAAGCTGCCTTTTTTCTACATCTCTGTAACCATGTGGACAATGACCGAAGAGCACATTTGCAACAACTGCAGCAGCCTCCCCATACCGTATACCCATCCGGTATTTGTAGGATTGAGGGCTCCAACAATGGGTGACACATTCCACACACCTGCCACAGCCCATTCTCCTCGAGACCCTCCCCTTCCAGGCAGAACAATGGACTTCGACGTGCATAAGAAACTGCAGCTCTCACAGGCCTCTTCATTCTTCGTGCCCGACTTGCCTGACGTTCACCTCCGCTTGTCATGTCCACCAACCATCATACCTGCTCGATCTGCAAGACATACCAAGACAAGGCCACATCACAGACCACATCAACGCCTATCAACAGACACCAATAGCTCCGGCCTCATCGAGCCCAAGACTACTAGGCTCCAATTAACACGACCCTCAAAGTGGCTCGCATTGAGATCATCGACGCTATATACATGCCCCTGCCCGACCATAGGCACACCAGGCGAACGAGCACCATGGCTGTTGGGAATAACAACCGGAGAGGGTGCGATTGGGCAGGATGTGGTGAGAAGCACGTCCTCGACGTATTACGAGACGGCTTCAGAATATACTCGAACTATTGCCAGGAACATACCTGCCAGGCACCACGCAATGAACGCGGTGTCTTCTGCTTCAACCCTCGAAGCGCTGGAAACAAGTACTGCGCCTGGCACGGCAAATGTCGAGCACATGAATGCACCGAGCAAGCACCCCGTGGGGAGAAATTGTTCCCATATTTGTGCCCTCGCCATCGCTGCACACACTGCACAAGCCCAAGGGTCAACAACTTCCGCGTCTGCGAGGCCCATCTCACCTGCCCGATCCGTGGATGTCCAAACCGCCCTGACCGCAACCACCGCAATCTGCTATGCCGAGACCACTCCTGCACTATGATCCCTGGCTGCCCCAGCCAAGCAGTAGCCGTCACTGAAGGCATTAGCCACTGCTCACGACACTTACCTTGTGGTGCTGTTCGCGGCTGCAGACGCATGCGGGTCGCCCTCCCGAACGGACAGCAGCTTTCTCATTGCGACGAGCACGTTCCGTGCGCACGAAACGGCCAGGGCTGCCGTCCAGGCACGCTTGCTCGCCCTGGCACACGGCTCTGTCTCTTGCACAAGTGCAGTGTGGAGTCGTGCCCTAACGAGAAGACACCGCACTCACACTACTGCCAGCGACATACTTGCTCCCAGGTGAGCTGCATCCAGACAGTGTCACACATTGAAAATTCGGCATCACGGTTTTGCACGGCCCACGAGTGCTTAGCGGATACGTGTCCAGCGCAGGCCAAGACCACGAACGGCTACTGTGACAACCACAGATGCACGCACGGGTCATGCAACGCCATCAGGAGTGGCAATCTGTACTTCTGCATGAATCATCGTTGCAAGTCCGAGAGCTGCCGGCAAGAGGCAACCCATAGAAAAGGATTTTGTCAGCGCCATGCGTGCGAGGAAAGAGACTGCAAGAAGCCTAAGCTTCAGGGCCATGATCACATTCACTTCTGCCTAGAACACTATGCAGCTCGTGTGAAACGGGATGCCGCTAGCGAAGTAGGTCACAAGGCTAGTCGCAGACAAAAAGACCTCCAAGAAGAGCTACTGGACTTAAGGAGACAAGAATATATGCGAGACGCCAGAGAACGCGAAGAAGAAGACCGCCGCATCGAAGCTCAACTGGAGAAGGAGGAAAGACTGCGCTTTAGGGCCGAGGCCGAGGCTGAGCACAGAGCAGAGGAAGTCAGGCGCCAAAAGGACGATGAGCGCATCAAGGAGGCCGCTGAGAGGATGCTCAGTGAGAGGAGAAGAGCGGAACGAGAAGAGAAGCGCCGCCAAGAAGAGGCAGAACGGGTTGCGGAAGAAAGGGCAGATGCGAGGAGAAGGCGCGAACAGGCTGAACAAGAGCGTGAAAAAGCGGAGCGACAGCGTGAGGCCGATCGAAGGTGGGCGGAGGACGTTAGAGAGGACGCCAGACTGCGAAGAGAACGAGAGGACTTGGATAGGAGAATGAGGGATAGGATCAGAAGGCCTACTTCTCCAGGCTTCCGACACTTTCCTGCAACCGGTAGAGGTGGGAGATAATAGGACACCCGAGGTCTTGTTTCGATGAAGGCTTGTAGAGGCTTGTCGGGTCGTGGATCCGTGCTGCTGTGGAAGCTCTTCCGGTTGGATCGATACTATTTCGTCAACTGCAGCATTCATTTAGAGCTATTTACGCCTAGATAGCCTGGATTAGGTTCCGTGTCGAATTTTCACAATGCTACCCACAAAGCGCATCATAAACGTATGTCTAGTTCATACCAGTCGTGCTCCACGCTCGCATCTTTTCCCCATAAAACCACATCACCCCAGGTCCCCCAAGCCCCAAGACCAATGTCGCACCCGCCAGCACCGTGTTCCCCCACCCCAGATCCAACGCATCATACATCGCCGGCGCAAACAACGGAAACCCGAAGCCCGCCAGCGTGCGCATGACGGCACCAACAGCAGCCGCACTCGCCGCATACTGGTGGTCGTACGCGTCCGTTACGTACGCCTGAGCAGATTGGAAGGCAATGATAAGGCCGATAGCCAGAATTGCGCAGCCGATATTGGGCACGACCCAGTGCAGCTCGTATTCCGCAGACCAGCCGTACAAGAGCAGGCCAATGGGGGCGAGGATGCCACCGAGCAGCATTGGTGGGATGCGCCATTCGGGAAAGCCTTCTGAAACGTTGTTGCGGGCCTTGAAATATTTGTATAGCTGAGAATGTGATGTAAGTCGCATGGCTGATGCACAATATGGGGTGGAGAGGGGGGAAAGGAGGGCAGGCTTACCTTGTCCATGGTTGGGTGGCTGATTTGCAGGCCTATGATGAAGCCAATGGCTAGAGAGAGATAGTTGAGACTTGCTGTGCCTGTATCCTGGTCGTAGATACCTGTCCAGACATCGGCGAATGTGGTGATGCTTTGGCTTGGCGTTATTATTGTGTGACTAATGAGGGGTTGTGGCAGCCATTACGACAACTTACACGAGATACATGATTCCGTACAGCACAGCCCTAAAAATAGACGGAATCTGAACCGCAGGATGCGTAAACAGCATGATAAATGGCATAACGAGCCTTCGCCGAATTATTCCCGCACGGCTTCTGCTTGCGTTGTCATATTCCGTCCTCAGCTCAAAATTTCCCGTGATTTTACGCAGTTGTTTGGCCTTGTCGCCTAGTAGCTTGGGAGGATAAGTCTCCTGGAGGAAGAAGAAAGCTGTGAGCTGCACGAGCGAGCTGAAGATGGACGTGATCCAGAAGATCCAACCCCAGTAGAGCCTGTCGGTCTCGACGATGTATGCGCCCATGATGGGTGCTAGGGTAGGGCTGATAAAGGTGAGGATGCCGTAGATGGCTTGGCCTTTCCCGCGCTCTTCTTTCCGCCAGGTGTCAACTAGAACGCCGTTGCAGACCTGACAAGAAACGTCAAGATTAGTCATGTTGGAGTGATAATGTAGCAGAAGTAGACTTACTGCTTGCGGAGCACTTCCTCCGATCCCACTCAAGAATCTGAATGCATAAAGCTGCTCCTTGGTCTGTGCGAATGGACACGCTGTGTTAAAAATCAAGTACACCAAGTTCGCGTACTGAAGCACCCGGACGCGGCCAAATATCTCGGAGAGTGGCGCCAGAGTAAATGGCCCGGCCACGAAGCCGAGAAGAAAGATCGTCATGATTAGCTGTTGCGGCGCGCCTTCGGGGATATCGTAGTCGTCGCCGATCTCTTCGAGCGCAGGCGTGACCATCGTCGATGAGAAAGGAGAGACGAAAGTGAATAGTGATACCAGGACTGTGGCTATCCATTTACGGCTTGGAGACCAGTTTAGGGGATTTTTGGGGTCGTCGGGGCCGTCCCATGTTACCTGGGGGTGTGGTGTGAGTTCTTGTGCGCTGACATTGCTTGAGAAGTGGCGTGTTTGGATTGATGGTCTTACCAGGCTGGCATTTTCGTCAACGTTATGGATTTCTCCATCGTCGGATCCTACATTCTCTTCCAGCTGGGACAACGACCCTCGTTCTAGTAGTGTTTTTAGACCATCACTAGACGGAGATTCCAGTTGAGACTGTTTGCGACGCAGACTGCCGGATTGAATGCGACAGAGGCTTCCTAGCGAAATTATCGGTTGGCTCATTGTGCGTTCTTCGAACGAAAATTGGGGCAACAGAACATGGTTCTCTGTATGTCCGCCGGCGTAGAAAGATGTTCGATCCGGATATGGGAGTAAGGGTGACTTTTTAACGAGAGGCATCTGGGCTAGGTAATTATTAAGTTCAAGCTAGACGGTCCTTCTTGTCTGCAGTGATTTTGTCCTGACGCTACTCGGCAAGTGGCACAACTGCTGTCATGATATACGTGACTGTCGCGTGCCCAACTTCTAAAAAAGTCGACAGCGAATTTTGGCAACTCACAGAACCCAGCATTAGCCACACCAGAAAAGCAGCAGCAGCCTTGTTGGAACAGATCCTAGCTCTGCTGTGCCACAGCGTTGTATCCGCGCCTCAACCCCGGTGCTGATGGAACTGATCATCTTGGCTTCGCTGCCACACCGATGGATAGTACTGGTGTCAGGCGGTCAAGTGTATTATTGGTCGAAGTGCGGAGGAGCAGTTATCCAAGCGGCCTTGGTCTTGGGGAAACAGCATAGTAGGACTGATTGCTAAATTTAGCAATCTTGGCTTACCGAGGCTCATTGGTAGGTCTTCGGGGGCTAAGCCAGAACGCCGAGCTTCGTGTTCGTCTTATCTACAGTTCTTCTTCATGAGACTGAATGGAACAAGCTGGAGCCACTGGCAAAAAGATACCACTATCACCTCTCATATGTCATGTGTTTAAGTACCCGTCATTTGGAGGCCAGCCGGTACCCAAGCAGTGCGTAAAATCAAGAAGGTGGGGCTGGAAACGCTACTAAGTACTAAGTAGACAAGTATCATATCCATTTTAAAAGGTATGCTCGAACAGGTGCTCGAACAGGTACTGGAACAAGTAACGATTACCCAGATAATTAGGTCTATAGCAAGAATGGAATATCATAGAACAAGCTTCCTATAATCGCAACAATTAGATGAAAGTGTAGTCGTGAACGCATTGTAGTTTTCATAATATTGCTTTGATATCCGCGAAGTTCGATTTTGAGCGCTAGCATAGCTGCCGCTTGACCTCCGTCAACTACACATCTAGCCAAGATGACAAGCTTATGGAGACTGCCCGGACGGGCTGATCAAGCGGAGGCGACATTCTGGCTGGGATCTTGACCATCGTCCCTGGACCGTGGGGCATAGACTGGGATACTGGTCACGCGACCCTGTTCGTCGTGGACGGCAGCCAAGTCGCTAATGCACAGAGTGAATCGGACAGCTCTGGAGATGGGATGAGTTCTAAGTCGAGGGCGTCGAGCTCGCGGGGCTAACAAGTTTACCCAAAAGGCTAATTGATTTGTGCTATGATGAGCCGTCCAGCTCAGGCTGCGAGGCGATGTCAGCACAGCCTACCTCCGTTCCCCCCTGTAGAGCGGCAGCGTTGAGCTTTCGACTTGTCATGGTGATTGACCGTTTGTATGCAGGCAGACGGAGATTTTACTAATTCGGTGCAGCAGGCGACCAGTGAGAACGGTCCTAGCCTTATCACGACGCCGGTGCAGTTGGGGAGCAGTACTTTCTATTCTGGGACACGGCGAGTGTTCGTTCATTATCACCGAAACCAGAATTCACGACATAGTCGGAAAATCATATAATACTCATGTCTTAACCAAGGACATAGCAATTGACAGCACAAGCATCCAATGTTTTCAGCAACAGATATTATTTCAAGATCCTCGACAACCGCAGTCATGAAGATGCAGCCCCCAATCCCAAACATCGAGCTTCCAGGACCAGCTGTCCCAGACGCGATGGCAGTCTTTCCAAGTCCACCCTCCTCATCACTCTCGCCCGACTCCGTGGCTCAAGGCCAACCCCCCCCTCCCAACCGTGGCCGCCGCCTTTCCAACGCCCGCTCGCGGCACCCAAGCCGCAGCCCGCGCCCCTTCGATCTTAAGATCCTCATCGCACCATCCGGGTTCAAAGAGGCTATCGGACCCGAGGCTGTTGCCGCAGCCATCGAAGACGGTATCCGTCGGATTGTGATCGAGGACACCGCGACTATCTCCAAGCTCCCTCTACATGACGGAGGCGAGGGATTTTGCAAGGCCTTGATTGCAGCTCAAGGCGGTGAGATCCGTGAGGTGACCGTCACTGGGCCCGTCGGTGAGCCGGTCGAGTCTCACTTCGGCCTTACCGGCGAGAACAACGAGACCGGCGTGCTTGACATGGCCGCAGCCGCTGGACTTCGTCTAGTCCCTGCAATGCACCGAAACCCGACCAGGACTACCAGCTTTGGCGTTGGACAGTTGGTCAGGGCAGCGCTGGATGAGGGCTGCACGAAAATTATCGTCGGCTGCGGAGATTCCGGCACTTCAGACGGTGGTGCTGGTATGCTAGAGGCTCTAGGTGTTCGCTTCCTGAACAAGGACGGTCACGATTTACCCCCTGCCGCTGGTGGGCTGGGCCTGCTTGAGCTTGACAGCATCAACATTGACCACATCCATCCTAGACTCTTTCCAGGGACCGACAAGCCCGTCGCCATCCAGGCTGTCTGCAACATCAAGAATATCCTCTGTGGCTCCAATGGCGTGGCACGAGTCTACGGTCCTCAGAAAGGAGCAACTAAGGATCAAGTCGAGACACTGTCCGAAGCTCTGGAACGCTTTGCCTCCGCCATTGAGCCAATTCTAGGAAGAGATATCTCTCTTACCCCAGGAAGTGGTGCATCTGGCGGTCTGGGCGCCGGGCTTATGCTCCTCGGAGCCCAGCTTCGCGCCCGTTCAGAGGCCATCAACGAATACTTTCACATAGACCACGTTCTCAGCCAGCACTGGGACTTTGTCTTCACCGCAGAGGGCAGTCTTGACCATCAATCCGCCAAGGGAAAGATGACGGTGGAAGTAGCTCGTCGTGCTCACGAGAGGGGCGCACAAGTGATTGTCTTGGCGGGAACTATAGGTGATGGAGCTGACACGGTGTACGAGGAGGGAGTCGAGGCCTTCGCTAGTATTCTCAACGGTCCGCTGACACTTGACGAGGCTATTGCTAGGACTGACAACTTGCTGAAGGATGCTGCGGAAAGGTCGATGCGCATGATCCAGACGGGTATGGCATTTCGGCAGAGGGATGAGAGCCCGCACCAGAAGTTCGCCTTGTCGCGATCATTTACGAATTGAGGACCGAGCGTCAACATGGCGGCTCAGGCAGTCGTCACCTTATGATATTACGAAGGGAGCAGCGCAAGCACAATGTACCTGATTTTCTTTTCAAACAAAACTAATCCAATTTGATATCGAGCTTCGACCACCAACTTTTCCTTCTTTCGATTTCACCGAGTCGCATCATGTTGAGTAATGAGAGTAAAAAGAGTAACTAGAAAACTTCTAATGTTTAAGAAAAGACTGTTGAGCAGATGTCTGACTTAGGTCCCCATCTTAGAGGACGCTGCCACGCCACACGAGCTTATTAACGAATCAGCGTTGTGTAGCATTGACATACTTCTATGCTGCTTCCTTCATACACTGTCGACTCTTGGCACGACAGAGTTCTGCTACGCCACACAATTTCTATTAAATCACCTGCCATAAATTTCCAAACCTTGCCTTGCGGCCTTTGACAGCTGCTTGGAGAGTAATCAATGTACATTTAGATGCACTTTGTTCCCCAATTTTGTAGTCTTTCCCCTGCATAACAGCATATCCCAGCTAGAGCCCACTGAGCCCGCAACTCAGCGCTCAGACAGACAACTGTCGGCGATCACGGAAAGACCACCGCCTCTGGTTGCCATTTTTGCCAGTTTGCTTGGTTCCCTTTGC
This sequence comes from Plenodomus libanotidis, assembly GCA_022609195.1. Classification (NCBI taxonomy): domain Eukaryota; kingdom Fungi; phylum Ascomycota; class Dothideomycetes; order Pleosporales; family Leptosphaeriaceae; genus Plenodomus; species Plenodomus libanotidis. The sequence goes on from JAGKQA010000097.1 coordinate 122,379, forward strand.
GGTCTGAGCAGCATTACCTCCCTTCTGAGTGGCAGCACCTTCGGCTTGAGCAGCATTACCTCCTTTTTGAGCGGCGGCACCCTCTGCCTGCACAGCATTTCCTCCCTGCGCGGCAGCAGTCCCATTCGCCTGCTGCGCCGATGCTATAATCGGATTGACATTCGGCAACCCACCGGTGATTGCATTCGCCACCGACGCCGCCTGCTTTGATTCATCAGAACCCGCTTGCTGGATGCCTGCCACCGCGGCCGGGAAGGCCTTGGTGTTGGCGTCGATCTGGGTGTTGACGTCGTTGAGCGGCTTGAAGGCGGCGATGTTCTGCGGTGTGTTTTGGTTGGGTTGGATGTCAACTTGCTGGACGGGGAAGCAGCCGCCTGGGAATCGGGGTTTAGTACTAGAGTAAGTATGCAGGGAGTGCTAGGGAGATAGAAGGGGGGGGGGGGTTCTCACCGAAGGGCCCGGCCTGGGCATTATTGCGACAGCGCACAGTGCAGACGTTGCCCGTGGAAGCTAGCATCAAGAGTTAGCGCGGCACACCACACAACAACACTTCTCGGACATGAAAAAAAATACTTACCACCAATGCACTTCATATCCGCCGGCATCCGAACCGTCAAATTAAAATCCTGCGTCTTGCTCTGCGACAAGCCATTCGCGCCCGGGATATTCTCGCCCACAATCTCCAGTGGGATCTGGCCTGTCAGCCCCAGCCCGTTGCTCGTCGGGTCCAAGTCGCACGCGAACGGGCCAGCGCCATCCGCGTTGACCTGGTGCATCGTGATGACGACCTCGGAGCCGGACTGGACCTGCGTGACGGCCTTGATGGCGAGCGCATTCTCCGTGTTCTCGCCAATGTCAATGTTGCCCTGCAGCTCGGTGCGGCCGCACTCGTTGACGACGTTGGCGGCGATTTCTGCGTCGCGGATGAGCGTGGCGTCTTGCTGGCAGGGGTTGATGGATGTGCAGTTGCGGGCGATGGACTCGACGACTGTGCAGGTGGTTAGTAATCTGGCTTTGAGGAGGTTTGTTGGGGCAGGAGGTCCACAAACGTACCTTGGAAGCCGACACTGGCTGGCGAGCCTGGTAGACCCTGTGCGTTCGTCACCAAGGCATGTGCGGAGCCGAGGGACACCAGTGTCGCCAGAGTGGCAAGTCGTATCATGCTGAACATGTTGTGGGAAGTAACTAAAGATTTATGAAGAGAAGATTTTTGGAAGGCTGTGCAGGTCCGGCCTGGTCAAGGAAAGTATAGGAAGCTCGAAGCAAACACCCCAATGACGTGAAAGATTAAGAACGAATGAGGTAAAATTGGTGGAAGAGTCTTGGCCTTCGATAATTGAGAGGTGAAGAGGGCATTTATATAGATGGCCTCGATGGCTCACTTCCTCATGGCCGGCTATGTTTACTTCACCGGGACACATCTATTCGTACAAAAATCTGCCACACACAGCCTGAACACTACTGTATAGTCCGAAGTCCTCGTTCCAACTGCCGAGCGCCCTCATCAGCCCATGCCAACTGAACACCAGCATGAACTGCCAGCCCAACGTATGAAGGCATGGTGCGAGATCCAGATGGGGTGATTCACAAGATGTTTTGAAAATATCCCGTCCGATCAACAAGCCTTATAGCACCCACGGGCTGCAAGCTCGCACTTCTTTTGGAGAGCACGTGGGGGATGTGTGCTCTTGGCAGGTCGTGCCCGTGCCGTTTCATGTCGTCCGTAGTTCATCTGAACAGCACTTCTGTCGCGAAGACAGCAGTTCAGACGAGACCGGCCGAGGCTAGGGGCACCAACGATTCAGTGGGACTGGATTGCTGTGATGTCGCTGGTCCTGCACGACGATGTCGAGTCTGCTCCACCGACGCGCGATCGGTGGTGTTGGTGGGAAATAGCCTCCGGCACAGTGATTGGGCGCAGAGGATGAAACGGCAGCATTCAATCGACGAGCAATATTGACCAGTTACGTATGTCAGTGGAAGCAAACGATGGTCAGAATTGGGAGATGCTGAACTAGTGGTCAGCAATGTGCTCACCCAGGGCGACGAAATGTGCTCGAGCGCCTGCCGAGGTTTTCGAGCGCCTGAACCACCCGCCCTCACCAGCACTGCCCAAACACCCGCAGCTAGCGCCGTACAGGCTGGGCATCATGCTGGGAACAGAATGGCCGCGGTGCTCAGCCTGTGCGAACACTTTCACCTCGGGTGAGCGCCTGCGAGGGGGTAATGCGCTCGACTTCATTTTCTCGCCGCGGTGAGGTCGATGGGCAGACTGTTGACCGCGCGCGCACGAGGTCGCAAGTTTCCACGCTGTCTCATTCACGCTAGCTTCTGTCGCAAGCGTCACGAGAGTCTCAAACACCCTATCGTCCTTTGAAGAACACATTCAACGCGCCCATTAGCCCCTGCACTCCCCTGCCCTCACTTCCCTCCACTACCGCGCCTTGAATCCACCCAGGCAACTTCCCCCGTATCCTCTTCGTGCCGAATCGGCGATCAACAAGCACAATAGCAGCGTAATCTCCGCGATGTCGAATCGCCCGTCCAATACTCTGATTGACGGCGCGCATGCACGCATTCTCATAGAAGTCCCGCGCGACCTGCTTCGCCTGCGCAGGGGGAAGAAGTTGCTTCACAGCCGCGGACTCGATGTACTCGAGCCGTGCCTTCCACTCAGGCGAGTGGATATTTGGGTACGGCAGGCCGACGATCACGACGAGTCGGCCGAGGCGGTCAGCGAAGTTGATGCCTTCGCTCATCTTGCCGCCGACGACACTGAGCAGGAGGGCACCACCGCTGGCGCGGGAGGATGGTCCGGGGACATCGGCGGGGTCGAGAACGGCGCGGGTGTAGGCTTCGAGGACTTCGTCACTGGACCCACCCTTGGTCTCGCGAAACAGGGTCTTCTTGGCCGCGAGACGGTTCCAGATTGAATTGCCGCCGACGCCCTCACTAGTGGGCTGCTGCATTGCGGCGATGACCTCATCGAGGTAGCCGTAGCTGGGAAAAAAGACCACCACGCCATCGGGAACGATGGAGCACATGTTGAGAAGAGCTTGACCCAATTTTGCTATCATACCCTTGTCACTGCGCCGAGAGAAGCTGAATTCGAACAAGTCGTTGGTGTCCGTGGCGGTGGGCTTCGTCGATGCCAGTGACCATACGCACAAGTTCGCAGCTGGGATGACGTGCCCGCAGCTGAGGGTGGTGATCCTGTCCGGGGTCAGGTAGGGAAAGAGATGCGTCTTGTAGTCTTGGAAGGGTGACATGGTGCCGCCTGCGAGGATGACGGCTCGCGCGCAGGAGGCAATAGAGGAGAAGGCGTGGGTGGGCGAGAGCAACATGTAGGACAGCTTGATATCGGAACTCGACGCTGGCGTCGCGACAATTTTGTCGTAAAATATCCGGCCTTCGTCGGCCGGGTTCGTGAGCGCCACAACAAATGCCGACAGCGCGTGCAGAACGGGACTTGATGGCAATGATCGAGACGTGCCAGCTCCTGAGTTTCCTTCTTCCACGTGGCTTGCATAGCTTTCCACCTTGAATGCGAGTTTCGACTCGTGGATGTACTTGATCAACTTGAACAGATTCAGCTGATCAATGCCCTTGCTCTTCATGAGCGCGTTGGGGTCGACCATTCCATACTGAGCCTTTGCGCTGAGAGCCGCGGTCAGCCATTCGGTCAAGCCGTCGATAACTTTGACAACCTGGGCCACCATGATTCTGTTTTCTCCCTTCAGCTTCTTTCCGAACCTCTTGAAATAGACACCGAGCATTCCCCTTGCTCTCTTCAGCTCGCTCAAGCGTAGCTCGGCCGCGTGAACGCTGGCAACGGCGTCCATGATGTTGTGCGCCTCGTCTACGATAACGATGTTCCCATCCAGCTTGATTCCCAAGGCATTCCTCGCCGTCTCCTGCAGAAGTAGTGGATATGGCAGTGTGATGATCTCGGCGTTTGGGATTGCGGTGCGAGAAGCATAGTACGGACAGACTTGGTGACGCTTGCCAAGCTGGTGCAAGTCCTCGATGTCTGGCAGTGTCGCAAGAGCTTCGTCGCGAAACTGATGAGTCTGTGCGAGGTTGTCCACATTTGGTACAAATCGACATCGGTCTTTGGCCTTCGGTTTCTGTAGCTCACTGCATCGGTCGTTGATGGCGGCCAACGTGCCAAGCTTCGAGACTGCCGGGTTGATGCAAAGCTTCTGCCGGGAGGATAATGGGACATGTTTTACTGGCTCTTTATCGGGAATATTGTCGTTGTCTCGGTAGACGACTAGGCCTTCGGGCAAAGAAGAGGGGAACGTGGGACGGCGTAGTTCTGCGATGAACTGGCTGAGTTGGGAATGGGTCCGGGACGTGTAGTAGATCTAGAGTCGAAGTCAGGTTTCTGGTACACCAGCCACCTGATCAGCCGCACTCACCTTGATCCCGTCGTCCGAAGTTTCCTCCTCATCCGATTTCCCTAAGGCACCGCCTGGGTCCATCTTCTGCAGTAGCGCTCTGGTCTCCTTGCTCAGACCGGCGAATGGATCTTGACCATCCGACGTTTGGGCATTTCCCTCTTGATGACAGTGGTCGAGCAGGAACTCTGTCTCTTCGTCTTCCGCCTTCCAGTCTGATTTCGACGTGGGTCCTTGTGTACGGCGTCGTTTGGACCCTCGCTCCTCCAAGCGCTTCTCCCTCTGTCGAATCTTATCCAGTCGCGCCTCTCGCTCCTCCCATTGAACCACAAGCTCCTTGCGCTTCCGCTGCAGCATCTGCTCAATGATCCAACCGGGCTCGCCATCGGAGTCTTTTGGGTCGACCTGCACGGATGCCCCAAATTCCTTCTGCTTGAAGGTCCGCAGCCATGTCATCGATGCGCAGATGAGCGAGAGTGACTTTCCCGTGCCCGTCGGACTCTCGAGGATGCCGATCTGACCGCTGCCTTTCTCCAGGACATCGTAGACGGCCCTCATGAAGTCGATCTGGACATCATATGGTGAGTAAGGATGGTGAAAGTCGATGTCATGGTGGGTCTGGACACTTGGGGACTCCATGGCTGATGTTAGATGACATTGGCGTGCTGTTTGCGAAACTTGGGGTGACTTGGACGGGATGAAGCCAGCTTCCGGGCTTGGCGTATACAAAAAGGGCCACGGTGTGATGACGATCGTTCTCGATGTTGTGACCTGGGGACAGGTAGGTCTCGTTCAACGAAACTTGCTTGGAGAGGGTAAGAAACCTTAGAAGGAGAGAGAGGGAGGAAAGAGCGTTTTGTCCCGTGGATCCCTGGACCTGTTGACCAATCGGAGTTAGTTGATTCTACTTTCCGCCGCTCAGTCAACCCGAACCCTGCCCAACGTCAACCGTAGAACTCATCTGAACGCCTCCCAGTCTCTTTGATCACTGTCTTCCAAATATTGACTTCAATTCTTAGAAATGGCCTAATAGCTCGACTTTAGCTATTCTTTTTCTCTTCCAAGTTCCAAGTAGGCTGCGCCTGCGCTGGTCGTGATGGTAGTATGCTTGCAACGCCTTCATTGACTTCATTCATCTAGGTTAACCTCCGCACATGAGCATAAGGCATCTGGCATATTGTGGCCTGTGTTGAGGACGATTGCGCTTATGAGGGATGCATGGAAAGCAAGGTATGTCTCGGCAGGCTCTACCTAGGTATCTCTACTCACTGAAGCGAATGGGCCACTCTCGTAGCCCAGTAGGCTTTTGCACATTCCCAGGTACATAGTAGATACTAAAGAAGCATTAAAATCTTCTCCTTACAAATCGACAACATTCACCAGAGGCCTGAACAAAGCCTGATGGTAGAACGGCAGCATACCCAGCCATTTCGCCAAACAATCCTCCTTCCCAGGTTCTCCACCTAGCTTTTCACGGCAGCATCTTATTCCAGTCTTGTCTCTAGCCTTTCAACAAAGGCGTTGTGCAATCTGCCACATTTGATACCTAGCTTGGCTCCAAGTCTATTTGAGTAATTATTAAACCTTGATGTCAAACCTTGTTTCCTATATATACTTCCAGTGATAGCAGCACCAGCATTTTGACGACTACTTTCCGTTCAAGCAAACCCCGGTCCAGCCGATGAATCCCGCAACTGTAACACTAGTAACTACTGTTGTACCACGGATCTGCCCATTCTGTAAACGAACCGCACCGTAAGTTTTGCTGACTCGCTTGATAGAAAGACCTCTAACATCGCCGTAGCACCCTCAGCTGCGCTCTCGCTAGTCCATTTAACAAAGTCCTAGTCCACTAGCCGACGAAGGGATAGCTTCTCCAAGAGCTGAGCTCCCCGCATATGGAATGTAACGTAAATTACCAGGCTCAATATGATTGTCAATGCACCACCTCTTAAAGGCAATTACACCGCCCGCCAAAGCTGGTGCTGTGCCCATAATTACAGCGTGACGTTGAGCTTCAACGGGCGGCAAGTCGTTTTGCACGTCGTTCGTATGAAAGCCCAGATCCGCACCTAGATCTGAAACTTAATATCTATTGAAGTTTGCGGCTGAGGACAAGCCTGAGACGCCGCTGCTCCCTTGTTCTTGCTTGAAATGGCCGGAGACTGCACCCGCATCGCCAACTGCCACGAAAATTGTGCAGCCGTAAAAGTATTTCGTCCCACTCCAAAAAGATTTTCCGGCCTGAAATTTGAAGTCTAAGACTTGGTCCATTCCTACCATCCCGTATTTGTCTGGATGAAATTGATAGGAGGATTGAACAGTTATCCAATCAGTGTGTAAAGGACTGTTCGCCGGTGCTCTGTCAGACCGTTGTGTGAGAAAGGAAGGGCCAAGAGTCGATTCATCGAAATTGTGAGACGTTTCTGAACTATAAAAAGTTTATTTCATTGAATACAATTTCACCTGAAATCAACGTCAAAATTGTATCCTTTGTCGGCAAGTCCGACCTTCTCAACCTACGCCTAGTCTCACGGCGATTGCGTCAAGAGACATGGCACAATTTGGGTTCAGCCTTCCTTTGCATCGTCTACTTCGACTTTGTATCGGATCTTTTACAAGCCTGCAAAACAAAGCTCAGCACGATGGTCTGCGTCTCTTCGCCCAAGAGCTGTGCATCGGTGATGGATGGCCTTGCGTCAGCGACAGCTGCCGATTTCTGAGCACCGAACACCGTCTGGGCCAAGGACATCACTGGGTACCGGAGTCGTCAGGTTGCGTAGACATTGCTGCCCCCCATGTGGTCGCCAGCTTTCACAGTGTGCTTGCAGAGCGCCTCAGTAACTTCAGAGCTGTCTGCATGCGGCAGGGCGCGGACGCACGACCGGGTGAGCCGGGCAGTGACACCTTCCTCTCAATGAATGACGCATTGTACCTTCTGCTCTTTACCATCGCAGGTCTGTCTATCAGCTCATTACGCTTCGATTCCATTAGATACGTGGGAATGCAACCCCAAGAGCTCTCACACCGAGTGATCGATTCTCCCGCCGTTGCTGCACCGTGGGCAGATGCCTTGACCGAATTGCGACTGGATTGGGAAATGTTTCCGGACCAAAGTGGTCTGGTCCACACAGCAGCAATGATAATCACCAGGGCGAAGGCCCTACGGACACTGCACCTTGGTGGTTACGGCGATGACTCTGGGATCATAAGCCGCCTTGTTGAGACTTCGGAGGTACCTCCGCTTACGCACCTGGTCTAAGGTATATCCATGTTCAGGAGAGGCAGCTTCCAGCATTCCTGCGTCGCTTCAAAACTACTCTGCTCCATTTGCACCTGAGCTCTGGATGGGCCTCTATACTTTCGAGCTGCAGACACAACCTACCAGTTCTCGAGCACTTCACACTGTGCGACGCCAGACACATAGTTTCACAGCAGCCACCAACGTGCTTCTTCGATGACAAACTGGAATGGACCGGGGTTCCAAAATATGGGAAGGCCGAGTTCGTCGTGAAATTTGTCCGCGTATCTGAAGGGGCTCGGAAGTTCCTGGTCTCTGGTATCCGATATCATGGGACAGGAAATGATATGCGAGACCTTCTCACAGGCTTGGAGAAATCTGCTAGCATGAATAGCCAGAATCATGAAGACGGAGCTGACAGGGCTACAAGTAGGGGATGGAAGCTATAGGACCTTCCCATGACGCTTGTGATAGCTGGAAGACTCAAAGCGGACAGGATCCAAGCAAAGAAGTTTGATTCATTTTTTGATCGTCCGGATGATAGATTTCCGCTGTACAAATGGCCTATTCAGAGATCAAACTCTTAATCTGAAGACTCATCCCGCGAGAAGTAAAAGGCCCAAGACATTTTGATTCAGGCAGTTATTCCACCTGGAAATCTCCAGATAATTCAGCACGTACCCGCCTTCTCAGGCTCACAGTCACCGGAGCAACCAACATAGTCCTGGCACTCGGTTCCATCAACGCAGTTGTTGGAATACGTAGCCTTCAGATCGAAACGTCAGTACATCTCGGCGAGAAATACGTCGCAGAAGAGGCTCCAAGTTGCTCAAGTGTGTATCTTACCTGGTCCCCAAGATTGGAGTTAATCCCTATCAATTCTCCACCGTTCACGGCCGTTACACCCTGCATATTCACCGTCCGAGCACAGTTGTCATCGCAATTTCCACACGATCGGTAAACCTTTCCATAGTCCTCGGCGTAGAAGTTTTCGACCTACGTCCATGAATGCAAATTAGTCTCATGATCAAGTACTAATCTCATGGGTGACTTAAGGTATCACTGTGACATACATTAACGGTACCGCAACCGTTGTGCTGAATAATCTTGTCTTCGGCTGTGAAGGCGCCACCTCCAATGATGTTCGCCGTCCCATCGCCTTTGATAGATATGGCGTCCTCGCAGACGTCCTCAAACCAGACGTTCTCGACTGTGCAGGCGCCCAAGCAGTAGACACCTTCCTGCTGGTCGGCACCGATGATGGCATTCCTAAGCGTGGCCCCTTCCTCCAGGACGAAGACGGTGTCTGCCTCGCCACCCTCACCGTTTGCGCAAGCGCCAGAGCCACGGTCGAACGTTGCGAACTCGCCGTCGAAAGTCTCACCAGCAGCGATGTACTGCGGCTCGCTAAGCGTCTGGCTCCCAGAAGAGGTAGGCAAGTCGTTTGCGCCGATGCATCCCAGAACCGTGGGCACGGCGGCCGCGAGGGCGAGAAAACTTGTGGAGGGGAACATGATAGATTGATTGAATAAGCTCGACTAATTTGGGTCGAAGTGGTGAATTATTATGGAAAAGAGTGAAGGTCCGCGGTTGCTCAATAGAACGATAAGCCAAGCGCCGTCAATAGAAGTCTGCTTTAGATCGTTAAGTACTGAGTGTGAGACCGCGTGAGATGAAGAGACTTCGGGAATTTCTCTGGCCTTACAAGTCATCCATTAAAGGAGTGGATTCGAGAATATGGGCGTCTACGATGTTGAAGAGGATTCCCAAGATTATATATCGTACGCCAACACTCACTACATTATCCTGCCTATCATTCACCTGCCGTGTCCTGCTCTTGCGCCGCTGGATCTTGTGCTTATGTGGAACTAAACATAACATAATGATTCGAAGTTAACATATGAACCTTCTCCAAGGCGCGGAAAATAAGTTAGTGTGTTGTATAATGGAGACTGGCCAAGGCGGCCAAGGCGGTGGAATGTGGCAAACCCTGCCCGCATTTAAGCTGTGCAGATGATATTATAGGTTATCTTTTTGCCAAAGGCGTTGATAACGAGCTGCGCTTGAGAACCGGCTGCGACTGTGTTCCCGAGTCCGTTCAGCCGTAAGTACTCAATATGAAAATAAAATATGAAGCGGCTAACTTGAGTACTATGAACACGCGTCTCCGTTCTTGTGATTTTACGCTGGGGTGTACCAAGACTCGCCGCATCTCCAAGACACCGAGTGAATTGTAGAGAACTAAGGGTAGTATCACCTGTGGACTTGTTTCTGTTTCGTGTGTAATACCAAGACATCCTAGCTGCTACAGGAGCCTCTGGGTAAAATCACGGAAGCTTTCGACTCCACGAATTGCGAAGCCACTGCTTCATTGCTTGTTCAACAAGCCTTGGACGAGGGAGGCACCAGTGGCAAACAAAAGCGCCTTTCAATTTATTGGTTGCATCTTAGATGATCTTTCCAGGTTGGGAAATGGAGTCCGTCTTGATACAAGTAGTCTCCGTATGTTGCTCCATGTTGGCGATCTGGGCATGCTTATCCATAGCATGCTTCAGGTGTCCTGGCCTATGGATCACAACGCTCGAAAGATTTTTTTTAGCGAAATTAACTTAGCAAGGTATGTTGTAAACAGGACTTGAAAGAATAACATGCTCGAGTTTGCGATGACACCGATAAAGAGCCGGATGCCTTGAAAGCGGGTGGGGTGTGCTTCTTGTACTGCGTCGAGGTTCGAAGCGTTGGCACAAGCTTCGATGTGGGATCAGAAGACTAGTATGTTCTCAATTGCATGGCGCTATGACTGAATGACGAGGGAGAAATCTACACAGCATTCCTCCCTCCCTACCTACCTAGTACAATCCTGCACACCAGATATTCTCAGAAACTTGTTGCTAGGCCTTGGCGTAGAACCGGAATTTTCATTGCTTGATATGATGTACGGAGAAATAGAGACATTCATCACCTGAAATGATCGATTTCGATGGCATGATGCGGAGGATAGAGCGACACACTGCGGCCTGCGTCTGTGGTTTAAAAAGTCCTGAGGTCAATGTACTTTTCAAGAACCGCGGCAATTTGCCATGTGAAGAGGGGAGTATTTAGAGAGTGAGGACTAGCAAGTCTTCGCAAAAAGGAGGAAATCGTCTGTTCAAGATGATGACCAAACACCTTTTGCACCCCGGCCTTTCATAGCACCCGGGACCACAATACGGTGCCGGACGGGGACTACTTTCTTGCTTGATGATGCTAACAAGACATGGCCAAGACCTGTACCGAAAGTCTGCAATCTCTAACTGGTATCTCAATCTCGATAGATAATCCTTCAGGCCTCTTCAGCACCAGACACGTTCCAGTGTTTCTCCAAGATCCCCATCAACGATTGCTCTTGCACACGCACCAGATGAAGGACGAAACATTCATCTGCTGCTGCCAGTAGAGCTTCCCATTCGTCCAGATGCCATTCACGACTGTTAAAGAAGCATTTCAGACTTATGTCAACAGATCTGTGAAATGTCCGTCAGCAGGCATTCGCTGCAACTGGATCTAATGTCCCCTCAAGGTGGCTTACCCCTCAATTCGCTCTCTCCACAAAGGAATGACGTTTTGCTCTGCCATGCATACATCCTAAATGAGGATCTTGACCCCGGGTCGAAGGACGGGAGTATGCGCCTTCAAGATTTGGAGGGCGTGTTTTGTCCTCCCAATTGCGGAATACCATGCGGAAGAAATAAACATCCGCCTGAATCATCTGGGCCTCGAAGAGATCATGTTTCATAAACTCGACACGTCCCTTCAATTGGTCAGGGACAGTCGAGTCCGCGCCTTCGATGACCATGGCTAAGTCTTGGACAGATAGCTTGACTTTGTTGAAGCTGCTCGCCAGTTCGATGGCGGCTTGGCCTCTGGATCCGCCGACGTTGACGATGTAGGCGTCATCGAGGGGTTCCCAATTATAGACTGTGGAGATGTGGCCAGCGTTCCACGCAAGCTGGTTCAAGGCAAGTTAGGGGGGCCGGATTGACCGCTTGCTATTTTGGCTGGTTTGCTTGTCTTGTACTCTATTTTTCCAGCTTGCTTGTTTGTCAGCTTGTTAGCTTGCGATTATCCATGGGTAGCTCCACTATTTCCCGATTAGGAAACTGTGATGAAGACGTTGGTGTTTCTTAGTGTATTGTTTCTTCGTTCGCCCCCTGGCGTGCTCAGATAGCAAAGCAGGCTTAATTTGCCATCTCTGCTGCTGGTCCTGCCGCAAATCCGTTCCTTAGCCAGTCTTTTAAGTAAAGTAATAGCTTAAGGGTTGCCCCTTTTATTGCGTGCTGTTGAGAGGTTATCGTTAGTTTCCCTTGGCTGAAGACCCTCTTATATTCTAAAGATATTGCGGGAATAGATAGAACGTCGATGGCTATCTGTAATAGAGGAGGGAACTTCTCTCTATGATTGCGCTATTAGAGAAGAGGGTCGATAGCGATCTTTTTGCTTGTCTTTTTATCGACCTCGCGTATAATCGTTATCGAAATATATTGCTCGAATTCCGCTATTGCTAGAGGTGCCTCCCTTCGAGGCTCTGGCGAGGGTGATCGTTCTATAAAAGAGGTTCTGAACTTATTACCTGCTTTATTCGAGAATAATGAAGTTGATAGATTAGGGGAGGAGGAAGGAAGGAGATCTAATATAGGAGACGCCTAGTATTTGCTAAAGAAAGCTCTTAACTGCTCCTTAGCTTCTCCATAAAGCCGGTACAGCCCTCTTAATGCCGCCGAGACGATATTTTTGGTGTAAAATAGTGGCGGCGATGTAGATAGGATATATCCGTAGCTTCGCCTTGTATTTCTTTACGAGAACTACAGTATGGCGAATAGAGATCCTGAGAAACTGAGCACCCTTATAACCATAGCCCTGCTGCTGTTCCTCCTCTTCCCGTTGCGGCTATATAGATCGTCTTGTTCGTGAGGGTGTTGCTTTCGAGGCTTAAGATCGTTTT
>JAGKQA010000098.1:0-135988 GCA_022609195.1 Plenodomus libanotidis
GTACGCCTTAGCCTAAGTAATATTCTTCGCCTTTAATATATATATTATTTCAAAAAGAAACGTAAAATTAAAATTAAATTAAAAAACATTTTTAAAATAATAAATTTATTTTAAAGAAAAATTGAAGCATAATTATTTTAGGAGAAAATTAAAAAGTAATAATATAATTAAAAATTGTATTAAGCTGTTATAAAAGCGCGTTAAAATTATAAATTTAAGTTTTTAATGAATAATTAAGCTGGTTTTACAGCTAATTACGAAAACTTAAAAACTCTTCGAAATTTAAGCTTAAACCTAACCCAAAACTTTAAATAATTAATTTAATTTAATTAATCTCGGCTTTATATATAATTGAATAAATTAAGGGAAAGGTTAGATTTATATAGAGTAGGATAAATGCGCACGGGCCAAATCAATCTACATTATTAGTGGTTGTGGAAATAATAGAATTATTACTTACCCTAGTTTTACGCTAAAACTCTTGAAATTACTTGGGACGGGAGTTAGCTAGATATGCTGGGGTATTCGTGCCCTTTACGACGGTCTCGTAAACAAAATTCTTAATGCGATTGCTATATTTTTATGCCTCTGGGATAAAGTAGTCGACCCTTAAAGCTTGAATGCGCAATAGGTGGCAGACAGGGTTTTACCAAATCTAGGACTTGCAGACTTTGTAAAGATAATGTCCGCCATAGCTTTGTTTCATTTTCGAATTAATAGCAAGGCGATAGAAAGTTTGTTCAGTCTCACTATTAGTTCATCTGTGTCTAGTACCGACTTGCAACTTGCTATAAGTAGCAATGTTTAATTACCTAACGCAACTTCGGAAACGGCTATAATTACATCAAGGCATGTCGTTCAAGGGCATCTCTGAAGGAATAAGCTAGGATTATCAGTATCAAGCATCGAAGAACATACGTTGGAGAACGGTGTAGGCCGGTGTAAAAGACGTGTTGACGGATGAAAAGGTCAGCTTGGGCCGCCTGAAGGAATTCTGCCTCCTTCACTATTCTTATCACAGACGAATACCCACCCACTTTACTCTGGTCACACACTCTCAAGTGGATGACCAGGGAACTATGCAATTTGAAAGCAGATTCAAGCCAAGTATGTACGGGCAAGTAAATGATACATTTACGTTGCAAAGTGAGTCACTTGACTTCGACACACAATGCCGCGGTGAGGGAAGCAGGCTGAACCCACGGTAATGCCAAGCTTTCAAGGTCAACTGGTCTAACAACAGGCTCCTTCCAGCTGGACAAGAGTGATGCCTTGGAACGTTTTCGCATGTGGCGTGGCTTCTATGGTGTGAGACTAGATAGGGCTACTGTAAGTCGGAGGTCATTAGAAGTTGCACGTCTTCGACGTTGAGCGGTATACTGGCCCTCTCCCCAAACTCCCATACACACACAACACAGTGAATAAAGAGACGTCGTTATCAACTCAGAGAATACGCAGGAATCAAGACCTACCGAGATTCATGCGACCATACAAACCTAGAATGAATTCAGTGACGTTCTTATTTGTGAGGCCGGATACCACAGTTCTGGTATTTCTTGCATTTTGGCAGATTGTAACAACTACTGGTGTGAGTGCAAGCTTACGCGAGTCGCAAAAGTAGGAACCGGACAGCGCCGTCAGCAGACTCACCTTTGGGATAGTAACATATGAAATGATCAACTCTGGAATAATCACGTTTGGGGTTATCATCTCCGGGACAATCACCACTGGGACAGCCATCTATGGGATAAATACAGATGTGATAACTACTTTAGAATGACCACTGATGGTTTAAAAACACAATTAGACCCAAGCTATTGACCTATGACACCACAAGTAGATCCGCTGAACGCCTGCCCTCATGTTTTTGTTTTGTCTTACGTCGAACCATTTCGACGCACGAGCGTCTCACTGTGTTAATATTTCAATGTCCAGGTGGCCGTGAGTGACCCGCTCAAAGTGACCAATATATACCCAAGAATATGTGAAATGCGAGTAGTGAGAAAGAGCCTAGTCAAGAACGCACCGGCGACTTGAGGTTGGTGAGTTTGCAACGGCTATAATGCCGAGTGTAGCGTGTATCTATACACAGCACACCTGCAGGGTGTCACCTGACTGGTGTCATCTGTCGAGGTGATACCATTCTTCTTCCAAATCAAGAGGTATCCCACAACGACGACCCTTACAACGCCTGTTCTCCACGGGCGGGTTTGGCAAAGCGCTGGAACAGGCCTCAGGCGCCGCTGCAGAGGAGGCTTGGGGCGTTGTTTGCGTCACTGATTGCGAAGACGCGGCCGAAGTGGTGGCTGCCTTGCGCGAAGCCGCAGGTGTTGATTTGAGGGTAGCTTGCACAGGCATCGTCGGGCTGGTGGATCTCTGGGGTTGAGTGTCCGTGGATAATCGCGGACGCACGAAAGTAAATACCATGTCAGAGGGTCCAGTTGATGTTTCGGAAGTAGCTTGCGCAGACGCCGTCGGAGGCACCTTGGGCGGGCTTTGAGGAGTTGCCATTGATGCGGCCGGAGCAGATGCGCTGGGAAGCCTCTGAGGAGTGTTGGGTGAGGCAATGAGAGCGAGTCTCTGAGAGAGTCCTTTCTGAAACGCCGAAGAACACCTATCGGCGTAGGCCGAAGTAGATGCCTGGGAGTATTGAATGACGATGTTGAGGAATCAGAATAATCGTCTTTGGAATAATCGCTCTTGCGATATTTGCCCTTGGGGTAGTCGCTTTTGTGATGATCACCCGTAGGATCATCGTGTCTGGAGCCCTGAGGGATAGGAGGCGGGCCCATGAGAACGGGTCTCCGACTCTTCCAATCCTTGAGGAACCCATGCAACTTCCACTTGGCCACTTTCAGCTCTTTCCGCGTTGGCCTGAGGAGTGCGAGATCGTGCGCCTAAGTAGCTTGACCCTGGCCTCGACCAGTTCCTCCGCGCAAGTTGACCTTACTAAATTGGTCCACAAGATACCCATCACCTTGGTCAAGAGGCGCATCGTTGGCCTCTTGAGATGAGCTGGTCCGTGGGCTGTTACCGCCGGTGGTAAGGTCAGGAGTAGGCATGGCGGAGCCAGACTGAGATTGTGGCCGGGACACGGACTCTTCCATAGTTGCGCCACGAATGCTGCTGATGCTGCCTTGTCTTGTTGAGGGCACGGAAAATTGGCTGATCAACTTCTCGAAAGCAACCCACTTATCGTCCGGGCGGCTGGGTTTCTTGCGTGATTCGAAGTATGGTCGGCTCTCATTAACCAGGACAGCTTGTTCTGTGCCATTCAAGCAGTGGCACAGTTTTTCTGGTCATGGTCAGTCAGCATCCCAAATCCAGCGATTAATGGGAAAGCAGTGAATGAACTTACGGACGACGTAGTTTGCGAAATTGTCTTTCCACATAGTCTGCAACAGACTGCCACCATCGTCTTGTTTGCGAGTGATGAGACGATACATTTCGAGTCGATCCTCCTGCGTGCCATATTCGATACAATGCTCCATGACATTGCTCGCAACCTTTTGCTTTGAGAACACGAGAAATTCATCGATGCAGAGTCGAATGACCTTGGACCGCGCTTCCAGTCCCCCGTGTCGAATCACGGCTTGAACCACGTAATTACCCCAGTTGTCCATGACTAGGCGCGGAGCAACCTCCTGGAACTCCTTCAATATGAATGCTTTGTCTTCATCGCTGCCTTTCTCGATCATTCGCTGAATTACCCGGCACGCGTATTGTTGTTGCGAGAGCTCGAAGACCCGTCCTCGAACGGCGTTGTAGATGAAGTCGATGCGGTCGCGCGGCAGCCTGATTAGTACCTTCTGAACGACATGATTTCCGTTATCATTCTTCATGACTCGAAGGATCTCAGGCTCGAGTTCTTGAGCTAATTCAACCTGTTGCTCGACGAGTACATACTGAATGGCCTGAAGACTATGTTAGCAATCTGACAGACACATGTGAAACTTGGGCACCAACCTCTTGTACGCATCTACACCCGTACAGCTGCATTGAGAGTTGAACGACGTTTTCCTTCATTTTTGCAGCAAGAAGCTTCTTCTGCACCATGGTGCCGTGCTGGAAAAGCTGCTGGATAACATAGTTGCCAAATACGTCCACCATCAAAGCGTTCGCATTGACCATGATCTCCTCAAAGACCCTCTGCCTGTCATCACTGTTTGCAGTGGGGATTTTTTCTTGAAGAAACCTCGAGCCTTGCTGGTCTCCGGCAAACTCGACGACTTGCCCAAACACCATCTGCATCGAGTTAGAGTGGATGGTACTACGAAGGGGAAGAAAACTCACCTTGAGCTCCCATTTTCTGTTTGACTTTGAACTTCGCCGAAATTCCTCTAGTTCCTGGCATCGAATACTGACATTGGGATCCTGGAGACGCCCAGCTCTAGGCATCATGCCAGCTGGCCCAGTCGGCGGGAAAAACTGCTGTCCAGGCTGAAATGCGTAGGGCTGGTATGGAGACGCGTACCCATTCTGCATTTGCATTTGCAGCAGAAAGTTGGTAGCATACGCACTATTGTAGGACGCATCGGGATACGGCGACTGGCTACCCTGCCTGGCCAAACCCAGCTGTCTTTGAAGCCTGTTCGTTGATTCTATATCCTGATGAGTGGGCGTCGCGTCCCACGGATCGGGTTGTCGTGCTGCAAAGTTCCGCGGACTGTTCGTGTTCGTTGAGGGATGGTGGACACTGTTTGCCAGCGAGTCCCTCCTGAGGTCCTGGATGCTCCCACTGCCTATGGGCGCATATTCCGGCCAGGCAGAAGACACGGCAGTGTTTGCTTGCACGCCGTTGACTCGAGGGCCTGGAGAACTTGTTTGCATACTTTGCCGCATGTGCGCATCCATCACTGCCTGAAAGTCATCGCTGCCTGGCATGAAGACTTGACTCTGGGATCGCAAGGCTGTCTGCTGTGGTGCGAAGGTCGGGAACCCACCAAGCGACTGTCGAGACGCGTGCCTTCGTACAGGATTGCCGATTCCAGACGACATGGCGTTCAACTCATTTCCGATAGCAGCTTCGTCCGAATGTCTTGAAGGGGGCAGGCGAGAGTCGCGAGGCCCAGCTTCTTCGTATGTGGTCTGCATTCCCTGAGACGCCCGTTGAAAGCTTGATGAATTTTGCTGGAACAGTCCGCCATTTCCTTGTGGATTGTCGGTATAGTTCGAGTAGCTACCTTGTGTGTTGGCTGTTGAGTACGGTGACACGTAGTTAATTCCCATGAAATTCGCATTCGAGGAAGTAGCAGCACGATTCGAGAGGGACGGCGAGGCGTTCGAGCCGTTCTGTGCAGGATTCGGAGGAGATGTGCTGCGCGATGCGCTCGGTCGAAATGGCAGGCTATCTGTAGAGTTCCAGGAGTTCGCATTCGGGCGCGCCCAGATGTTGGTTTCGGGGGCGCCGAGACCGTTCGACCTTTGTGATGAAGCTACAGCCTCCGTCAGTCTAGTGTTCTTCAAATTCCAGCCCACGGCATACGAACTTGTACCAATTGTGTTGTCCCTCGAGAGGGTATCGGGCCGCGAGGACCAGATGTTGGCGCCGGCGCTGCCCTGCATACTGTTCCCCAGGAGAGGATTAAACATGCTGCCAGTCTTACGTTTCGTGTTCGAAGTGCTGTTTTCTTGACCCCGAGCCTGGGAGGATTGGCCCTGGTTCTATAACTTTTTATCAGCATTCATGCCCATCCAACACCAAGACACAGAACGGCAAGTGCTGGCTGGTCTTCGCTGTAACAACAGGATAGAAGAGATTGCGCTTGGGCACTGGGGCGGTAGCTTCAAGTCGCAAAGCCAGCCAGAGATTGGAGCATGGGTGCTGGGGACGTGGGTAAAGCGAGCACATACACTACTGTCCATGGCGGACTACCTAGGTAGATTCGAGGCGGAGCCGTGTGGCGGAACTTAGAGTCTGCGGTTCGAGACGGATTACGGAGGTACTGAGGATATTCTGAGCGTAGATCTGTAAGCGACACGTAACGAGCGATAATGTGATAAGTATAATAGCACCACGTCGCAACGAGGATTTGATGAGGATGATGGTCTGGGGCCGTGGTGGTTGTATAGAGGATGCTGTCTGGCGTAGAGTAACGATATGTGCAAGGCCAAAGAAATGTGACGGGATCGCTCTTGCGCTAAGATAAAGACACCATCCAGATTTCAGCTGTCAGAGACAGCCCCTGGAGCCCCCCAAGGTACTAGTACTAGATACCGTCTGCGCTGAAGCACAGGTGCGAATCAAGCTAATCTCGGGAAGAATTAGCACATACCTTGGGTGTTTGTGCGAAGACAGGTTGCAATGTTCTTGCTGATGGACGACAGCGAGACTGTTGACCCGAAGAGAGCACGAGACTCTGACTTTTGCGTGTTGTTTGGACAGCAATGCGACTTGTCGTGAACGAGGAATTCAGATGGGTATAAGGTTGCATCTGGGGTTTGAGGGTTGCAGTCCCACTTCCCAGGTTCCCAGGGGGTAGCCAAAAATGGAGACGATCCTGTGGGCGAGACACAACAGATGAACCAGGGAGTTCCTGGACTCCAGAGCCACAACGCCTGCAACCAAGCACTCTGGAAAGGGTCAATTGTCAGGAGTCTCCCTCGGGAAGAGTCAGAGTCAAGAGCCTGCAAGGCTGACCTCTCAACCTCAAGCAACGAGAGCCGGGTTACGATACCCAACAACGTCGGACCTATCTAGTTCGGAGGCACTGACGATGGTCTAGCGACGACGCGGACCGGAACAGCCAAGCCTGTCTTTTGACTGCCCGCTTTTTGCGGGGGTGACTTCGTGTGGCGGCCGTGTCTTTGGGTGCATTGTTAGCTGCGTGCCAGGGGGAGCCGGTCGACAGGCGACAAAACGTCTTGGTCACACGACTCACAGCAAGAGAGATGAGAAGTGCCACGCCAGGCAACACCTGCAAAGTTACAGCTCGCCGTCTGAAGTGGTTCTATCTGTCTGTGTATCTGTCTGTCTAATCAGTGACAGACACCCGTTCGAATGTGCGTGAACCTCTGCTAGGTCGGGCGTAGGCTGTGGTCTCTGGTTGGTTCGCTGACACTCGGGCGTTGAGCGATAGGGCTGATCTTCCCTAGTGCGCCTGTCCCAAGTCTCAAAAAATGTCGAGCAAAAGATCAGACGAGGATCAATGATGCTAGGCCTTCGCTTGCCCTTGTAGTAGTCCTTGAAAAGAGCAATTGCGCCTTAAGTACCGGGCTGCCCTTGGCTGCCCTTTTGGAGATGTCGCCGGGCAGAAGAACACTCTGCTCGATAAGATTGAAGTGAGCTTTGTACACGGGGATCCGACTGCCTAAAGGCTGTCCGCGGATGGATGTTCTAGTGCTGACGCGTCTGCAAAAGAATGTATTGTTGGCCGTATGAGCTGAGATATGTTGGCTGGTAATATACAATGCTATTTACGGCGTAGTGTGTTGGGTGTCGCTGTGACAGGCGTAAACCAACAAAGCCGCGGGGTGCTTGTGTGGACTCGCGTGTGCGGACGGTATAAAGGATCAGATGTAATTTGGACATAATGCGAAGAGTCATCCCTTTCTGAAGAATTGAATAGAGCGCTGAGCAAGCTGCAGTAGGGAGACATAGTATACGGTCCGAAGGGAGAGCGGGCCGACATGTTCTCCCCACGCCGCTACCGCTTGTTGTTGTGATCAATCCGGCGTGGACCACGTCGTCTCCGGCACAGAAGCCACTGGAATGTTGGTTGCCACAACAATCACAACCAAGGGATAAAGATTTCATTGACAGTCTATGTCTCTTTACGCAACGAAGTCAAGTCTCTGTCCTGACATTGTCGGTTCTGCGAAAACTCAAGCTTACAGCAAGGCAATACTCGCCAAAGCTGTCAACTGTGGCCGTCATGGCTGCAAGGCTGTGAAAGCTCCGAGGGCCAGGTACCTACTTAGTAGTCAGTGACAGGCTCTTACCTACGGAGTGGTCATTTTACACCCCGAGCCTCTCAATATGCGCGTTTCCTGTCAGCCCATTATTTTATGCGTAATTATGTTTCCACAGGCTCCTGTCCAGCCACGGAAACATGCTGTCAACTTCTCCTTTGTACGAAGTCGCAAGCGTTTCGAGTCCAACCCAAGCGACTCACCCTGGTCGCGAAATGATGCACAATTCTCGGATAGCCCCGCAGTTTTCGGTCGGGGTGGGTGCCATCTGTAGAAAATTCCCGGTGGCAGCTCCAGTTGGCAAAGCACCCCTTCCTTGGTGATGCTCCACAGGGATCGCGGGGCGTCGCAGGGTCCTCGTGATCATCATAAATGCTCTCGATATGTTTCAAAGACAACGTGCACCTGGTTGAAGCATTGGAAGAGAGATGGAAGGACAGATCTCACGAACCGAACCTTGACATGATCTACACTGCAGAGTCGAATCCTAGCTGTAAAGGATAGGGCAGAACACTAACGGCACTTGGGCACGACGCCGGCAGAAGCTTGAGTTGCCAACGGTGGCTGTTGTGACTCCAACAAAATCCTCCTTCTCAGCAACAACGGCCGAGCGTCCGGAGAAGATGGAGCCAGTTGGTATTCATCATGAGGAGCTGGGATCGTCGTATACAGTAGGTCGTGAGCCAGCCATGCGGGTGCTGGTGCGACCAAGCACCAAGACTTGTCCAATGAAAAGTCTGGGCAAACCTCTTCGTGAGCGTGCCATCTTGATAAATGATCACTTATCACTCAAAGACGATCCCATAAATCGAAGATGCGGGAGACCAAGTATCCCAGACCCCCAGCATGTTCGTCATGACCGGATTTCTGCGCCCACCCTTTGCTTCTGCGGTCGAAGCTGAAGTTGGTGAGGCGCTTCTGCCGCCCGTGAGCTGCCCTACCCCAACAGAGAATCCACAGGGACACAAATCTGTCAATGATGGCTCCATTGCCTGGGTTATCAAAGCATGTTCTTCCTCTTGCGGTAAGCGAGGAGCAGTTCAGTGTCTGGCATTGCTTGCTAGAATCCCACAAGCCGGGGGCTGCAAATCGGGTCTGTATAACGCACAAACCGTTCCCTCGACTGCAGGTGTCAATTGAGTGGCAGAGACAAGTCGCGGGTTCACAGCGTGGCAGCCTGAGGTCGTTGTGCCCGTCGAAGTTGATGAAGGATTCATCAATGACCACTGCCGCGGCGCGGTGGCGGACCCTCATTGCTCGTGCTACTGTGAGTAGAAACAGTCTACATGACGTGACATGCAGTCATTTCGCCAGATAGGTATGCGTGCTGTACGACAGTTGTCGTTTAAGTTGTGACAGAATAGTCCTGCAACCTCAGGGGGCTCGAGGCTCGAAGTGAGATCAAGGTTCTTTAGCTTACTAGCACTATCGCATGGGGCATAATAATGTGTGACAATGCCAGATGGAGTGAGACGCGCGCATCAAGGCGACTTGCCGTCTCTTGATGTGAGGCCAACATGTTGTCCAGCCAATGCCCACAAGCGCGCTTCCTTTGCCCTTGTTGCGCAGTGGGAGACAAACATGTCGCCCTGGAGCCGCGTCGGGCTGCGCCAGTCAAGGGCCCAGTTCATCGATTGTGCAGTAAAAATAGCATGCAACATGTTGGGACGGGACGGGTTGTGCTAGCTGCATAGAGAGGCCGAATCAAAATCCTCTTGGCCACCGAAAGAGTCCACGTCAGCGATCGCAATGTGACAGAAAGGGTCGCTTCCTCCGATATATCTACGCAGAGATAGGAGAATGGCTGCCAGCTGTAAGCTTAAAGATGAGGAATATAAGAGACTGGAGAAGATGTAGGTGATCGCAATCAGAAGGGCAGAAAGATTATCTAAGCCTCCGCACAGATGCTGGTGGCGTGGCAGGCAATCGGATTTAGTAAAAGGACACAGCCAGGGGTGTTTTGGTGAGCCTGCGTAGATTTACTAAATCCGTCTGCCTGTGTGATGGTTGTGAAGGCTTGCGCCGTTTCGTTCCCTCCCGGCCTCGCTGGGTCGAGGACCACGTTGAAAACGGGGATCCTGGCCCTGTCAGGATCTAAAGAACGGGGGATTTCTAAATTGAGTTCTCCACCTTGCCTGAAATGTGACCGTTCATTGGTAGTCTGTTTCTCAATCATTGAAATTAAGCGGCGGCAAGATCAGGGGTAACAGCAAATCACCGAGCGTAGCCTTGTCCAAGCCAGCTCCACCAGTCCTTTGGCGCCGTTGCGGTTCCCCATTGGGACCTGCATTTCGCTGCAGGTGGTCGTCGACGTTCCCTGCTGGCCTGCAGTCCACCGTTGCATTGTGTGGTGCTGGTGGCTCTCGA
Source organism: Plenodomus libanotidis (assembly GCA_022609195.1). Taxonomy (NCBI): domain Eukaryota; kingdom Fungi; phylum Ascomycota; class Dothideomycetes; order Pleosporales; family Leptosphaeriaceae; genus Plenodomus; species Plenodomus libanotidis. Next base: position 10,279 of record JAGKQA010000098.1, read on the forward strand.
TGGTGTTGTCCACTCTCCTTTCTCGTATCCATCTCTCATTTGGAGTCGTTCGCCCGCCTGTGATATTCCGGCTCCTCTCCTTCTCTTTTTCCTCTTTTCTCTTTTCTTCACCACCTGGTCCCTCGTTAATAACCGGCGTCGACAATATTCAACATACCCCGTTCTTTTTGCACAAGTCTTTGCATACTCCTCTGAGAGCGTGTCTATAGTCCCCCCCCTTTCCCCCCTCTTTGGCTTCGACTTCACTCCTTCAGTCGAGCCTGTCCTCTCATTTGTCCCTCATTCTTGGTTTGCCAGACTTGCCCGTACACATGGTACAACAGTAAACTAGTAATCATTAGTGATATTGTCTTGTCTCTTACCACGAGGCCCATCTCTTGCAGAGGTACGTAATGCTTCTATTATTCCACAACAATGTCTTGGTCTCTCAAGCCCTTGGGCAGATGGGTCACCGCGAGACGTGTATTGCAGTCACTGTGCGGATGAGCCCTAGCTTTGGGCACCATGGCTAACAGACCACTCCAGGATCGATCTTCAATTTGTCGATCAGATATCTTGACACGAGCTTTCCAAGTCTCAACACTCATTACAAAGCCAGCAAGGCATCAGTCAATATGCCTGCTATATACAACAGCAACGCCCACTTCCGGTTCACTCGGGATGACGACGACGACGACGATGACAGCGACAGCACCATGAACATTCTGGTCATTGTGCTGGCCACTATAGTGGCCGTGGGCGTAGTCCTGCTCGGAGCCCTGCTTGTGCTGAGGAGGATGCGCCGCCAGCGGCAGCGGGACAACAGCCCGCCCGAGTACAACGACGTAGTCCAGCAAGACAAGAACCACCACCACCTCACAATCCAGACGCGTGGCGGCCGCACCAGCATCATGTACAACAAGGACGGCAAGCCCATGCTCGCAAATCCCAACTCGCCGCCCCATTCGCCGGACAACGTACCCGAGATTCACATCACCTTCCCCGACGAGGAGGAGGACGACGGCGGCAAGCGCAAGTCCGGACGGGTTGTGGTTGTGCGGGTCGGAGATAACGCTAATGCCACGGTTGGGCTAGAGCCGCTTGATGAGGACGAGCTGCCCGCGTATCAGAAGGAGAGTAACGGGTCATTCTACAGCATCGATATGGACGACATTGGTGGACTGAAGGAGAAGTCGCGCGAGGACTACCACTAGGAGGACAGCCGGACGCACCCTGGCCACTGAACCATCAATAACCCCGATCTGTACCAACAATTGCTCATGACGCGGGGCGGCTTTCGGACGCAAACTATCACTATTGTCACGACTTGATTCGCAAGGCTTGGAGTTGGGGAAGGTCCGACAATTCCACAGCCTGTAGCCAATATAGCCGCAACGCACGAACTTCCGCTTTCTTCTTCCTATCGACCAATACATAGCGGCCGCATTTTCTTCAATTCCGGAGTTTCGAAAGCAGGAGCTGCTTAGCGAAGGAAAAGCATGAACAGAGAGGCGGAGGCGAGGTCGATATGTGTGGTTCACATAACAACGCGACAGAAGCACGACCGTCTAGCTAGGTGCATATTCGAACACACCTCGCTTGGGGCCGAGAAGATCCGACTCTACCGGCTGGCTACCTATTGTACATATCTTGCCGTCTTTAAACACGCGGCATCTCATGCAATCTTGGAAAGCCTACTAGGGTGGCGGGACGACGAATTCCATGACCAGCGCGCATTTTGCTAGGACCGTTGCATCAATTTTGGCGTGTGGAACCTGTACATTCTAATATTGTATAATCTATTATTACGACCTGGACTTCAATCAACTGCAGTCTCCCAAGCAGGTGAATTTTCTCCTGCTAAACTACAACTGTGCTGTGTGCCTTTCTAGGTGAGCGAGCTTCAATAGTCACATCGTTCACTCAACGTCAAACCATATCCGTCTCGCGAATATTGATATTGTGATATTGACGCTTCTCTCCGCCTCGTATTGTCCAAGCAAGGGTCCGGGATGAGCCAAGAAATAGACTCGGCTGGAATCTGAGACGAACGACTCCACCTTGATCGTGAAGCGACGGAATGCGCCCTCGCTCTGGACGTCGAATCCCCGACACCAAGTGCACGGATCCACCACAATTACGAGATGATCGATTAGATTCAGCGCAATGTTTATGCTACTGGGTGGTAGCGAGCATGCAGAGAATAACGCCCAAAGCGTTCTACCGAGTCCGCACAGTTCCAGAGCTTCTGGAAGTGGTCGAAACCACGTCCGCCTTCATTACGCTAATCGAAACCCATAGTAGCTGCTATGCCTGGCAACCATATGCCTCTTCATGGCTTCGCCTGAAGGTAATCTTGGCTGTCGCTTGTATGGATTCGGAAGAAAGCTGTGAGCTTCGCATCAAAGCATACTCTTTACGGACGCTCGGTCATTTGTCAACACTGTGCTCTTATCAACGCTGAGACGACCTTGTCCAGTGAGGACAGACCGGCCGAGACGCTTGATTACTATTTGTACGGCCTGCTGCAATTCTACGGCAAGCGGACCGGTGGTGATGCGCTGAAGCTGCACATATGGGCTGTAGTTGCTAAGTATGTGGATGTAAGAAGAACAATGGGCCTGAGCGCGTGTTGCGATGGTTGGCTTGGAACAAGATGTGCTGAGGTGGTAGTAGAAGTGTGGCATGTGCTCCCGTGTAGGGGTACTCAACAACAGCTTTTCTCAGTATTCTTGCCGTGACGTTGAACATCATCTCTCCTGAGATATACAGGCTTCAACTAGTTTCGCCCATCACGCCTAGCCAAGGTCAAAGCCTTCCCCGCAAAAGCAGACCCAAATCCGCCAGAACATTCAAAGCAAACTGCCAATGCTGTACAGGCCAGGCAGTATAGCTTTCAACGAATATAAATTATTTGCTGTCCTACGCCCCAGTGCTTCTGCTACGGACACAAGCACACGAAAAGATGCCCGCAATCGAAATGCTCTACAGTTCAAGCACTAGGCGAAGGCCACCTTGCGAGTCGGAGGGTATCTGGCGAGACCAGACGCTTGTTAGCAGGAGTTATACAATTCCCAGAGCACATGCCAAACGTAAGTGCAGAAAGTCGTCACGCAACAGCAGAGTAACGAACGCCAAGCGTTGTTATACAACCCACTGTTGTCAGACTTCTGCAGAAAGCGAGGTCATCAGATCCCGTTTCGAAAATAGGGGTCTAATGATATATGCATTGTGGAAGAGTAGGGCTTCAACTACGGAGCTCTCTGCAACGTACCAGCTGCTCTAACATAATAACCACTGTTCAATTGCGTTGCCAATGTCCTCGGGTCCGGCAGCGCGGCCCCGCGCATCCGATCGTATAACGGAGTCATCGTTGGCGAACGGGCTGTGTGAGGCAATCCGTAGGATGTCGGAGGCTGCTGGGACGGCCAGTAGGTCTGAGGCAAGTGACTACTGCCGGAGTTGTCGCCGGCGTCTGGCGGCAGACGCTGCTCGAGCTCGGACCGAACTGGTGAAGGATCCACGTATGCCGACGACGGCCCCAGAGGGCTATTCTCTTGGTAGTATGTAGGAAGACTGGGGGTTTGTTGGCCTTGTAATGATTGCATCGAGTGCTGGTGTGTATAGTGGAAAGACGGAACCGCAACCGGAGCCTGGGAGAAGTTCGCTGTTGTGTTAGGTGAAGACTGTAACGAAGGTGATCGCCCTTCAGGGCCCCAAGGCGAGCGTGTGGGATTCGTGAAGAGCTGCTGCCGAGTACTGACAGACGTACTGTGCTGTTGTTGTCCCGTCTGCTGTTGTGGGTATGGCGAGGATGGCGTTCGAGGGGACTGTTCCGGGATCGCAGGTATGGCATACTGCCCTTGATATTGAGGAGGATGAGGCGGATACGACGGCCAAGTGGCTGAGTGCACCGGAATTATCGGTGTTGCAGGCGAATGCTGAAATGGAGAGAATGGCACCGTAGGAGTTTGTTGTGGAATTGCAGGCTCGCTCGGCAATGTCGCAGGCGCCTCTCGAGCTCGAGCTGTTGCAAGCCACACGGGTATGTTTGGCTTCTTGGAATTTGTGACCTTGGGTGGACCGGGTAGGTCCCTAGCGGGAGCGGTGACAACGTCGTCCTCGGAACTCTGCTGAGCCAGCTGACCAAAGACATCCACGCCGACCTCATTGTGTTGCAAAGGCTTGATGTCCTCTTCAGGAGGAGCGATAGCTTCCTCTAGCATGTAATGAGGCCCTGGTAAGCGAGCGTTTTGAGGCGGCTTTCGAGCCGGCATACTAATCATGAGGATCAAATTTCAGTAAAACTCCTGAGTGCTGTCAGAGGGGTCCCCGATTAGGAAAATTGACTGACCCAATAGTCTGGTGAGGATTATCATATGGAATGCCTCCGTCGAGGTCTTGGACTGCTGCTCGAAGATCTTGCGTCTAGCACCCAAATTTGTCAGTGCTCGATTGGACAAGAGGCAGTCATGTCAGACTTACGTAGACCTCAATGACCCGCGGGAAGAAACGCGAGAAGGCATCGAGATGGTCCATATTCGACTGGATGAGCTTAGCGAGAGACTCGTCGGTCACAGGCTCTAACCGAACAAGAGGTGCTGAGCTGCCCTCTTCAAGATTAGTGAAAAGACAGTGTTTCCTCGCAGCCAGCAGCACTTTGGTGCATTGGATCAAGGAAATTATCTGACATCCACAAGATCAGCATGTGTATGTCCGAAATCACGTGCATTGAGAGAAGCTCAGAAGCCAGGAAAGAAGTGACGAACCAAAGTCGTGTCAGCTGTTATCAGCTTCTCTGTCCCATCATCTGCTGGTCTTTTGTCCACATGCTCCTGAATGATCTTCCAGAAGCGTGAGAGACTCACAGCGTAACCAACTGCTTGCATTCGTGACTTTTCGACAAAGTCACTCGGTAGCTGCCTCGCAATCTTGGGATCAACCTCCTCGCGCAGACCCGGGATTGAAAACCTGTAGAGGTCGATATGGAGCTCGCAAAATATGGTGTACATCATGACGAAGCTGCCACACTCGCTCGAGGATACCCATCGTTTAAAATTGCTGTTGTTCGAAACCTTGAGACATTCCGGCAACGACTGATAGAAATTGAAAAGTCGTTTCTGCAGTTGATTGATGGCATCAAGGACTTGTGAAAGTTCCGCTCGGGGTCGAGGATGAGCAGTTGGAGATATGGCCAGATTCTTTGTCACACTGAGTATGTGATGCTTCATCCTGTGGAGGTCGATGTGGTACGAGCAAACTGGCGGCTTGACTGGAGGCTTTTGCTGCGAGCCATGTGTAGGTATGTGCTCGTCGCGTACCGGGCGCGATAAGTGCATGACCTCGTCCTACTGGCAGTCAGTAAACCAATCGGAATTTGATTAGAGGAGAGTCGCGGTGCAAGAGACGTGGGCTCGAAGCTTTGCACTGCCACGACGCTCACGTCTTCCACCTCGAGATAAAATGGAGCTCGCACCCATATTTGCTTACCCTCAGTACAAGGTGCTCCTCAAAGCCGCAGGCGAGGCGTCGGTCAAGCTTCCAGACTTCCCACACTGCACGTCGGATGCTCTCCCGCTCCAAGGGCGTCTCGCCAGCTCCGTCCCAATTCAGCTGGAGCGCAGTGACCATGCGACCAGCGAGCCCCATCAACATCCAGACCTTTCCCATCTCAAGCTCCAGCCAGAGATGACAAATTGTAATCACCAGGATAATCAGGTTCTCGCGGCACTTCTCCTGCAGGAACGAGCCCATGTGCTGAGAGATATACATCTCAACGTCTTTCGCACACATCTCGGCATGAGCGGGGAGTTGTCTTGAGCCCGGATTCTGATATCGAGCGGTGATGGCACAGACGATTTTCCCAAGATTCTGGTTCAGCCGGTTCTCTTCAATTTCCAGATATATCGTCTCCGCGTGCAAAAAGTCCATCAAAGGGAAGGGGTGCCATAGCTTGAACCACGTTTGGAAGGCCTTTGTGACCACATCTTTGCGAGCGAGAATGTCTCTGCGCAATGTCAGAAAGAGAAACCAGGCGACAACGTGAAGCCGAAGAACATACTCTACATGCAACTTATTACCAGAAGACAAACGTCGACTTGACTCCGCCAGAGAAGTCTCCGACACACTCGGGGATGCCGCTTGATTGGTTTCGATCGACTGCTGGACGTCGAAGGTCTCCGCCGGAGCCGCAAGTGAAGAGTGCGACGGCCCAGCAGATCTCGGAGTGGAAGCGGCAGACGCGGACTTCCGCTTACTCTTCTCGTACACGCATTCAAGGTTCATGGACTTGCATCTTCGGCATTGTGGATGCTCCGATGTACACTTGGTCTTGTGCGCGTGACAGGAGTTGCAAGCCCGCGGCGCGCGCGCGCGAGGCGTGCCAGCTTCCGTTTGGTGAATGGAGGGCAGCACACGCACCACTTTGGCAGGGCCTTCGTCGTCCTTAGCAAAGTTGCAGGTGAAGCTGAACTTGACACATGCCTTGCATGCTCCTCCTGTCTCGGGTTTTCCGGGACACTTCACCTAGTCGGATACTGTTGTCAGCACGCATGTGTCGAGGAATGTCTACCCTGTAAGAAAAAGGGAGATTTGCGGCCGTAGCTGTGATGAGACACCACAGCCAGCGCCCGCAGTGCCGTCTCTTTACAGTCCACTAACTGCTTACCTTCCGCGCTCTGCAATGGAGACACCCATTGCCATTTGGCCCCTCGGCACGCACACGACGTCTCTTGGTCGGGGGAGGCGACGCCGAGCTGCGCTGCATCAGCCCGGCCGGCGATACGGAGGACTGGCTGAAGGTGTTGCCGCTATCGCTCAGAGCCCCGGCAGCTGTTGTGTAGTCCATCGTGGAGAGAGGAAGGCTTACGCCTCCATGAAGCCTCGAGACACGCAGATGCGTGGACGTGATACCGGTACCGGAGCGGTGAGGTTCCGGAAGTGACCTTTGGGTGTTGGACTGATGAGCACGGTCGCTAGTAGGCGGGGGGACGATATGGCGACGATGGATGACCGGTAGCAGCGGTAGAGTGCCGCCGCCGTGGTCTGTTGCTGGATGGATCTGGAAACCCGCGGATGAGTGATAGTGGACGACGCTTTGCCGACTAATACCGGCACTCGATGCGCAATAATCGTCGGCTCAATACAAAACATTGGCGAGCAACTACTAAGTAGTCGCATGTTCAGCTCTCTTGTGAGTGAGGTCCTCAGTATTGCTGTTCCGAAGCCCCCCTGCGAATCCTTCGGTCCAGGCGGCGGAGGCTAGAACAATTCGGGCTCCCCTGTCTCACTCTTGATATGGAAGGTCATTGTCGCCCCTTTTTTGGTTTGATGTTGGTGGAAGTCTCCACGATAAGTATATTTCACGGATAGCCGTCATCGAAAAGACAGGCGCTGTGGACTAGGGAGGCATGCAGATGTATTTGGTGCTTGTCTCGAGTGAAGCTCTCATGACTTGCGTGCGCACGACACAGCATAAAGTTCTAGGCGATTGGTACAACATTGTAGCCGGACCCGACACAGTGGCCGTGTGGCGCACCAGGGTTCCAATTTTGTGGGGTTTGGCGCCCTGTAGCTTTATTCTGTACGTCCCGTTGGTGTACGTACTCCCTGGGCATTACCAACAGCCAATATAGCAGCCGCCCAAGAACTTTTGATGCTTAGGCATGGGGGTAAGATTAGGATTAGTAGATCTCACCTGTCTGGTTCTTCATTTCTGTGGGTTGATCTTGCTCAAATCGCAACGCTGTGAGGGAAATGCTGTTCTTGAGCACACACGTACCATAATAGTTCAGCACGACTTGAACAAGCAGGAGGTCTCGGCTCCGCAGAGAGTGCTTTCTCAGTTGTCGATATTTCCGGCTTCTGAAAAAGAAACGAGCGGGAATCTGGCCGAAATGACAGCGCCACGTGGGAGAGCAAAGGTAAAATGTTGCATCGTCTTGACTACCGAACAAGTCTCCGACTTTGTCTAGAATCACCGCTCTCACTCCCGAGTTGTATCCCATCTCTCAAGCCAGATCTACAACCCAAATCTACGACCCACCCCCACGTCCACCAGCCGCGTCCCTCGCACTCGCTGCGTCAATCATAATCGCAGGCAACTGCCTCCCCTTCGCCGACGGCCAGCCAATATACTTGATCTCGGCCAAGTACCTCAAATACCTACCCACGTCCTCGCGACTCACGCAAGACCCGGCGCTATCATCCAGTCCCGTGAACCGCTCCGCGTCCCTCTTCAGCACCGCGACGGCATTGCGATCATCCAGCTCCGGCGCGCGCGTGTTGCGCGGCAGATCGTTGACGACGAAGTGGAACAAGGGCATCAGCGCGTTCTGCTCGGCGTCCTTCTCGATCGGGCCCGCGGACACAAAGTCCTCGAGCGATGTCTTCCACGCGTCGTACGAGACCTCGGGCGTGCGGTAGCCGTAGTACTCGAGGATGCTCAGGTACTCGTTCATGCGCAGGCGCGGGTGCGCGGTGACGTGCACGACGCTGACGCCGGCGGGGAGCGGGTTGAGCGCGCCGGCAGCGACGACGCGCGCGACGTGGTTGACGGGCACGGCGTTGACAGTGTTGACGATGTGCGGGCGCGACGAGAGCTGGATGCAGCCCTTGAGCATGCGGATGAGGAAGTCGTCGACGTTGGACACGCCGGACTCGGCGTCGCCGAGGATGTAGCCGGGCCGGATGATGGTGCCTTGCAGCCCGCGGCGGCCGGCTTCGCGAATGAGCTGCTCGGATACCCACTTGGTCTGGCCGTAGCCGGTACCCAGGCCGGTGCGGCTGCCTTGCATGTCGTCTGCTTCCATGATGGCGCCCTGGCCGGTGCGGGTCTGGTCTTCGGAGAGCTTGATGTAGTGGTCGGTGTCGAGGACGGCGGTCGAGCTGACGAAGGAGAAGAGCTTGGCTTTGCCGGTGTTGCAAAGCTTCAGCGCCTCGAGGGTCGAGTGGACGTTGGACGCGGCCATTTCTTGGTAGCGCTTGACCCAGTGCACTGAGGCGCCATTGTGGATGACTACGTCGACTTCTTGGCTCAAGGACTTCCACGTTTGGTCGTCGATGCCGAGTTGCGGCTGCGCGAGGTCGCCGACGACACAGCTTAGCTTGGATGCCCACTTGTCGTTCCAGACGCCGTTTCCGCGAAGCGACCGCTGTATCCGGTCGAATGCGGCCGCAGGGTCTTTGGCACCTCGTACGTGGGCAATCAACCTGATACCGGACTGTGTGCGCTCGAGGATCTCCTTGATGAGGTATGATCCCAGGAACCCAGTGGCACCCGTCAGGAATATGGTCCAGGTGCCACAGGCTGCCTTCTCATCCGCGCTGGCAGACAAGAACTTCTCTGGGAGAGTGGCGATCAGCTCGTCCAACGACTTGGCATATGCAGGGAGGCCGCTGTCCGCGTCGTCGCTGACGCCACTCTTGCCCTTGTCTATTTGAGATGCGAAGCCAGCCAGAGTCGGGAACTCGTACAGTGTGTTGATGGATACGTCGACACCAAGCTCCCTGCGAGAAATCAGGAGCAGCTGCTGTGCAAGCAAACTGTGACCACCAAGATCGAAGAAGCTCTGGTCCTTTCTGATGGTCTTGGGGTTCAGGCCACGTACAAGCTCCGACCACTTCTCGGCAACAGCACGCTCTGTGTCGGTCAAAGACTCCCAGTGCTTCAGGTCCTCGTCCGACGCCTCCTCGGTCCGCTCAGCCACATCAGGGAAGGGCAGATTTGGCTTGTCGACCTTGCCGTTCGGGTTCAGAGGCAGCTTGTTCAGCACGATATAGATGGTCGGCACAGCGTAGACGGGCAGACGAGACTTGAGGTGCTCGCGGACTTCGGTCTGCATCCTTCGGTACTTCTTCAGGTAGACCATTACGGTGCCCATTTCAATACCATCATCCTCGACATCCTCGGCGTCGATGCTCGATATCCAGCGCTGCCACTCCTTCTGCTCAGGCACGACGTAGCTGACCAGCGTGGGCTCTTCATTTCGATCCCTTCGTACAAGTGTCTTGCAATCCCGGATGAGCGAGTGCTGGCTCAGGTTGCTGTCGATGTCGTTCAACTCGATTCGAAAACCACGAATCTTGACCTGGTCGTCGGCTCGCCCAGTGCACTCTACGTCTCCTGACTCCAGGTAGCGGCCAAGATCACCAGTCCGGTACATCCTGTCTCGCGGTCCCTTGTAGTGCTTCCGCCACGGCTCGTTCTTGTTGTTCTTGGCGTCCAACTCGACCCATGTCTGATTGTCGACAAACCAGTTGTCAATGAACTTCTCCTTGTTCTTCTCCTCGTCGCCAAGGTATCCTTCGGCCAGACCTGCTGCGCGGCAGTAGATCTCACCGACTTCGCCCACGCCACATTGCCTCGTCGGCTCCTCGCGGCTGACAACCAGTAGCTGCACATTCTCCATTCCCTTTCCGGCCGGGACGGTGTCCTTCAGTTTGTCCAAGTAGTCTGGGTGCTTGCTTGCGCAAGGGATCTCGTAGTAGCTGACTGCGCGCTGCGTCTCGGTCGTGCCGTACATGTTGATAATGTTCGCGTTGACAGCCAGCCGTCTCAGAACGCGGCAGTCTCTGGTGGTCAGGACGTCGCCTACGAAGAAGACGTTCTGAAGACTTGGGAATTCTGCTGTTGCTCCACCAACCAGAATTTGACCCATGGCTGGTGTCAAATGACTGACTGTAGGCTTGTGCTCGGCCATCCATTCGGCCAATTTCTCGTGCTGGATGTCCTCTCTTGAAGGTACCAGCAATTGTGCGCCGAGGAAGAGCGGCGTGAAAACATCTCTCTGCACCGGGTCGTGGGCGATACCAGACAGCAGAGTGAACTTGCTCTCTGCCGTCAGGTTGAATCGTTGTGACATCCATCCGTAGTACTTGGTCAAGCTGAAGTGGCGGCCCAGCACACCCTTTGGTCGGCCCTCACTGCCAGAAGTGAACGACAGCGTCGGATGCGAGTCCGGACCCACAATCACGTCTGGCTGCGATGAAGACTTTTGCCTCACGCTCTCGAACACGTCCTTGCCCTCAACCTCGCCGCCCGAGAGGTGGCCATCATCCTGGATTCGTAGGTCGGGTACTTCCGCCTTGAGCGCCAGACTCTCATCGATATAGCTCTGAACGAGAGGTGCCAATGCGCCATTCTCATCCGTAGCACGGCCAATTCTGATCAAAGCACGCGGCTGAGAGACCTCCAAATAAACCTTTGCGATTGTCAGTCACAAAGTGAAGTCCAACTGGCCCATCTCGCGACTCAATTGGGGACGATCGCAGTTGTGGCAGGTCACAATGCAGCAAACAAATTTGCTTACCTGCTGACGAGCCGGAGGGTATGCTGGGTCCAGCACAGTCATAGTAGCACCAGAAGCCTGCAAAACCATATCAGCACATACGCACACAACTGCAGTTGAGGAACTCCAAACTCACCAAGGTACCCATCATGCACACAACCAGGTCCACTGACCGGTGAGCCCAGATCATGACCACATCCCCATTGGTGACGCCGGCATCGTGCAGATAGTGAGCGAGCACGTTGGAGGCCTCGTAGATCTGGCGATATGTGAAGACCCTCTCCGGCGTGCTTGATGTCTTGGTCTCGACGACGCAGGTGGCATCCGGGGTCTTTTCTGCAGACGCACGGAACCGCTCGTGGATGGGGCCGACGAAGCCTGACCAGTCGAGGTCCACGGCGGGGTTTGGGAGGTTCGCCATGATTTTTGCAAATCCCTCTTTCGTAAGTGGCTAGCTTGAGTCGAGAGGGAGGCAATTGGTGCTTTTTTAAAAGGAAAGGGAAAACTAAAAGCTTGACTCTTGGTGACTAACACAGCAGCTAGCTGTACACCACAAGTCAGAACTTCTCAAACCCCTGCTGGTGATGATGTATTACCTAACGCCGACAGCGGAGTCGGTGACTGGTCCCTGTGCGTGTAGCTTACATTCGTTAAAGACACCTAAACTCACCGCGAATATCAAGGGTCCGAAGTACATTCCACACGTGGGCATTTTTCTGCTCAGCTTGTCTCCATTCCAATCTTCTCATGCTGTCGGAATGCCCTAGTGTCGAGCATTTGCTAAAGCCAACCTAGCAATTACCAAGTTCGAAAATGGGGAAGATCGGCCCAAATTAGCCTCCAGAAGCCGGCTGAAGCACTTGAGCATTCGGGTGTCGGGTTCAATTGTACTATTGATTGCCATAGGTCTCCGTAGACATGCACAGTAGTAAACATCGACTTTTGTGCAAATGTAAACTGCGAAGATAGGCTGGGAGACGAGGGTTGAAGTTGCTTGGATGCTAATTTTGGTGTGACAAAAGCGTTCAGACCGCCAAGCAATCTAGGCATTGCAGGGGCTTGCCGGCAGTGGGGCGTGGGGCGTGGGGCGTTCGTTAGCGGAGGCTGCAGGGTCCCTGTACCTGTAGACAGCTGGGGACAGCTTCGAAGCTCCTCGGCCAAAATCGTCAAATTAACCTCTCAACTTTCTTTCCAATTCCCTCTCGACGCCTTCTCCTTGCGTGACTTCTTTCACTTCAGCCATGTTTATATAATCTTGTCGTTTCGAACACCAACACTGCTCCTGCGAAACCCCTCCCAAACAGACACAATGGCTCCGGCCAAACCCCCTAAACCGTCCCTGTCCATCGACCCCTCGATACCACCGCCCACCGAGTACGAAGTCCTAGCAAAGCAATTCGCAGAAGCAAAGAAACGCAAGGCAGCTGCAGAAGAAGCCAGCAAGAAGCCCCAAGAACCGCCCGAGGAGACGCAACGCCGGAGCGCCCTCCAGCAACGCCTCGACGCCCTCGAGCAACGCCGAAAACATGCATACGACCGCCGCTGGGGCTGGACCGTCGGCTTTTGGATATGGCTGCTGTGCATACATATCGTGGGCATCTTCTACTTCACGTCGGGTTTTTTGTTGACGAGGCTGGTGCTCGACGACAAGTCCCACTGCGCCGTCAACCCCATAGAGGCGACCGTGTCGTGGGACGTGAATGTGCTGTCGGACTGGAAAGGGCGGGGCACGGCGGAGGGCGGCTGCTGGCATCCCAAGGCCTTCGAGAAGGCCGTGGTGGTCATCATCGATGCGCTGCGCTACGACTTTACTGTGCCCGTGGGAGACGACGCCGAATTCCACAACGCATTCCCGTTCTTGCACGAGACGGCAACCAAGTCGCCGAACAATGCCTTTCTTCGACCGTTCATTGCCGACCCACCGACGACTACATTGCAGAGACTGAAGGGCTTGACAACGGGGACACTGCCGACATTCATTGACATGGGGAGCAACTTTGCGGGCACGGCTATCGAGGAGGACAACCTGCTGATGCAGCTGCGCGATGCTGGCAAGAAGATTGTGCATCTGGGAGACGACACTTGGAATGCACTGTTCCCTGGGTACTTCGAAGCGAACGCCAGCCACTCGTACGACAGCTTCAACGTGTGGGATCTGCATTCGGTCGATAACGGTGTGCTGGAGCACATCTTTCCCCTGATGCAGCAGGACCGGAAGGGCGAGTGGGACCTGCTGATCGGACACTTACTCGGAGTTGATCATGCTGGGCATCGCTACGGCCCGGCGCATAATGCGATGACGGCTAAACTGCGCCAGATGGACGACTTCATCCGGGACCTCTCCGGCAAAATCGACGACGACACGGTGCTGATTGTCATGGGCGATCACGGAATGGACCCCAAGGGCGACCACGGCGGAGAGAGCGATGACGAGATTGAGGCTGCACTGTGGATGTATTCCAAAAAGCCCATCTTCGGCCGGACGAAGCCAGCATTTCAGACCCCACCAACCACGGCAAAGGAGCGACCAGTCAACCAGATCGACCTCGTGCCGACTCTGGCTTTGTTGTTGGGTATCCCTATTCCATACAACAACCTCGGCGCTCCGATCGAAGAGGCCTTTGCCGGAAAATCTGGCGATGCGTGGAATGCTCTGGCCTCTGCGGCTCGCGTTACGGCTGCCGGAATCCAGCGTTACCAGGCCTCGTATTTCGCTGCTCGAGGCATCGAGCAAACAGCTGACACTGGCTCGCCTGCGTCCTCGCTGGAGACTGCTGAGAAGGCCCTCATGGACAATTCGTGGGGCAAATCCTACGAAACTGTCTATACTGCTTTCATGGGATACCAAGCGGAAAATCTGAAAGTCTGCAAGGCACTGTGGGCCAGATTTGATGTGCCGAGCATGCTCATCGGCCTCGTCATCACTGGTCTTGGTCTTGTCTCATTGGTGCTGTATGCTACCAGAGACGACGACGAGGACTTTGCCGAAATCGACAACTTTGATCTTGATGTCGCAGAGAGCAGGCTGGAAGGTGAGGGTGTGCAGGCGGACGCGGACATGCCCACCTATTTGACGCTCGGCAAGACACTTGTCCTGGCTGCACTGGGTGGCACTATTCCTGGCGGTATACTCGGCGCAGCCTATGCAATATCTACTCATGCGCCCGATTTCAGGCTCGCTGCTGCTGGAGCTGGGCTTGCAAGTTCGGTCTTGGTCACCGTCGCATTGCTGAGGACACGAAGTCTACTGCCCATACCATCGACCATATGGGGTTGGATGGCTGCCACGTTCACCATCAGCCAGTCTATTGGCTTCGCAGCTAATTCTTACACCATCTGGGAGGACTCGATCCTGCTCTTCTTCATCACAACCTTTGGCCTGGCAAACGCATTGGCTGCACTCAACATCGAGCACAAGCCGAACCGGTATCTCGCCGTCTACCACTCGATACTCTTCGTCATCCTCGGTCGCCTCGCCTCCCTGTCGAAGCTCTGCCGTGATGAGCAATACCCATACTGCAAAACCACATACTACGCGTCATCAACTTCCTCAACTTCAGCGCCGTGGCATCTGGCCATCCCCTTCGGCGTGTTTCTGATCCTCCCATCCATCATCAAAGCATACTACCGACCCACGCGCTCCCTACACGGCCTGGCTCCCATCTGGATCAACTACGCCCTCCGCCTCGCGCTCTTCCTGTCCTTCGCATTCTGGACCATCGACACCGCCGACAACGCCAACTGGCTCACCCACCTCCCCTCCAACATCTCCCTCTACATCCCCACCGGCATCCTCAAGTCCCTCAGCGTCTACACCGCTCAAATCACCCTCGGCATCGCCCTCATCGCCGGTGCAACCGCCTTCGTCTGGGCGCCCCCCTGCATCAGCGTGATCAAATCCGCCCCCGGCGCCAAGCGCGCCACGCTCGCCGTCGTCGGCTACGGCAACGCCAACGGCGCGCGCTACCTGCTCCTCCCGCTCAACCTCATGGCCGCATGCATCCTCCTCTCCAAGCCCATGGGCGGCGGCGCCGTCGCCCTCATGATGTGGCAAGTTCTCTCGCTCGTCGAGCTCCTCGACCTCAACGACACCGCGGCCGAGCCCATCGGCCCCGTGATGCTGGCGCTGCTCGGCAACTTCCACTTCTTCGCGACCGGCCACCAGGCCGTCCTCAGCAGCATCCAGTGGGACGCGGCGTTCGTGCCGCTCTTCACGATCCGCTACCCGTGGAGCCCGCTGCTGGTCGCGCTGAACTCGTTTGCCGGCCCCATCCTGGCTGTCGCGTGCGTGCCGCTGGTGGTGCTGTGGAAGACGGGCCCGAAGCGCAAGGGCGTGCTGGAGAGTGTGAGCCGGGCGCTGGGCGTGTTTGTGACGTACTACGCGGTCGAGAGCCTGGCGACGATGGCGTGGGCGGGGTATTTGAGGAGGCATTTGATGCTGTATCGCGTGTTTATGCCGAGGTTTATGATGGCCGCTTTGGTGTTGCTGATTGTGGATGTTGTGGGCATTGTGGTTACGTTGACGGGGGTGCGGTTGAATACGCTGTCGATAGGCGAGGTGTTTGGCATGGCGGATTAGTGCTGTGGATCTGTTGTTGGTATATGGATGCTTGATTGGGTGAACATAGAGATGATCATAGAGTTGTAAAGATGCATGTATAAGTAGATTCATCAAAATGAGCGGCATCTGCAGAGCTATGTGCAGAAGACCTTGCAGGAACTGTACCTTTTTGGGACACACTAGGCCTTCACCTTGGGAGACAGATAGCATACATTCTAAGGAAACATGTGCGGCACGCTATAGACCGTTTCTGTTCTGAATATTTATAGAGATTGTGTGTTGTATGATCTTCTACTTGGTCCTCTTTGGATAATGCCCAAGATTGGCACTAAGAGCGTCGGTGATATAACTAGGGTTTTGCGCGTCCCAGAGACTGATTTCACTCGCTGGCACCTTCCAGCTCGCTAGTAGGTCCCTCGTTTGGATCAAGTTGAAGGCCGAGCCATCAGACCCTCGGCGCACTGTACTATTAATCACTATGCTGATATTGATACCTTTTGGGCGTGGAACGGGACAACAGCCCCTGCCTAGGCCTGCAGGCCTGTGCCATTATTCAAAATTTCGTTGCCCTAGACAACTCGTCTGACTCGTCTGCTGAGGACTATCGAGATCGAAGCTGGCGTTACACGCCTTGCGGTGGGAGCAGCGGGCTCGATGGGGTGCTGTCTACGATATCTTTCAGGCTCAACGGGGGCACTACCGCCAACCGCAGTGCCCTGACTGGAATCGGAGGGCTGGCACTTGCGGGTTGAATTTTCTTCTTCTCATCACGAGAGTGGTCAATCAACATAACAACATCATTGTACCGGTTGCTCGTTGCAGCGCAATACCTTTTTCTCATCGGCGACGGCTCCACGCAGAGCAGTGACAGTGCCTTACATCCTTTGGCCAAGATCGGCCCCGGCATCGTGCCTATAGTCGGTAGCAATCTGTGGAAGAGTGAATCCAAGACCATCTCCAGTGACTTCAGCATGTGCATGGACAGCGTACGCAAAAAATCGACATTATGAATCAAAGTTTCTAGAGAGAGTCTGAAGACAGTAGGCAGCACGACGTTAGTGACCAGATTCTATAAATTCAGTACCCAGTACATCCACGCCATGATTCCATCACCCTCCTCAAGCCTTTGCCTTTCTAGACTTCTCCTTCTTCTTCTTCTTCTTCTTCTTCGACCTTTTAGACTTGGCCTCCGCAGGTGAGTCAGAGTCCTCAGAGTCGCTATCCGACTCATCTGAAGAACCTGATGAGCCTGATGAGCTTGAACCATCAGGTTTGACCTTCGACTTGGATTTGGGAGTATAGAGGACCCGGTCCTGGTCCCTGTGTGCAATCGTATCCTCGTCCATGCCCTGATGCACCTCCTTCAGGTACTCATCGAACTCCGCTGTGGCTGCCGCAACTTGCTCAAAGTGCTTTCTGGTGACTTCAGGAACTCCCACTCTTCCGTCCTGCTTGCGAGCGCCGAACTCTGCCAATGCTACAGCGGTCTGGAAAGCATTTCTAATTTGCCTCCCATTCCACTGGTGCTTTTCGAAGTTGCGTTTCGCGAATTTGAGAATTTTCTTTCTATCCATTACAATCTCCGGGACATTCTTTCCCTTGCGATATTCATTGTGACGTTCCAGACGAGAGATATTGGTCTCCCAGATCTTGACTGTCCGCTCCTTGGACAGCTTTGGGTAGTGGAGCTGTACGTGGATGCGTGACCGAAATGCATCGTCGAAGCTGCCGACCCGGTTCGTGGTCAGGAACAGAATTCCAGAGTAATACTCAAGAGTTCTGAGGAAGACTGATACAAGACCGTTGCGCTTGATGTCTTCACCCGATTTCTTTGGTCTGTTAGCCAAGTTTTCAACGTCAGGATATGGAAGGAAAACAGACATTCCGTTTAGCCAAGAAGATGTCAGCCTCGTCGAGCAACAGCACACAACCCCATTTGTGTGCCCGGTTGAAGTGCGTATCCAATGACGCTTCAACTTCTGCAGGCGTCATGCCAATATCTCCTGTTTCCATTTGTAAGAACCGTATGCCTATCTGGTGATTTGCGAGCAATGTGATATTTGCATGGAGGGCTATGCTTACCACATGTGATTGGGTAGAGTGGCCGCTTGGTATAGGCAGCCACACATTCTGCGAGCGAGTGTCAGAAGCTGAGGACGAATCTCAGACGATAGAAATTTCGAAACTCACCTGCTGTTGACGTCTTTCCCACTCCCGGCTGTCCATGTTGACTGTTAGCTCCAGGTTTTTCACCGACATAGTTTCTTGCGATCAGCTGAAGTGTTCATGCTGGATCAACGTACCTCCCCATGTAATAAGATAATACATCCTCTGCCTGTTTACAATATTTGAGCAAGACGAAGTTAACGGGCTCGTGAGGATGCCAGGAATTCTAACCTTTCCCTGGGACAAGGTCAACTTCATAGTCGTCCCGTCCTTTCGCGCCTTCCACGGTAGCGCCAGATGCGGTATGCGTTTCGACCATTGCCTGGACCATGTCCTTGTGTCCAGGTGGTAGGATTAGGTCGCCCCAGTTGTCTTCCTGACTAACAGTCCCAAGATTGCTGAGATCAACCTCGACTAGGTTATGTGAATCTTGGATTAGTATGCGTAAAATAATAATGGGACACTGGAATGGATGGTTCTTGAGCCACTCATGTGGGGGAAGACATACCCCATTTTCGATTACGCAACGCGAATGCAAAAGCTGTGCCCGGGAGTAATTGTAGAAGTCCATGGCTCCTCAGGTCTTCCGTGATCAGTTCGATCTGGTGGTTGGAATCAACAATGTAGTCGTCAAGAATAATGCTGATATCGCGAAACCCCTTTTCTAAGCAATCCTTCTGCTGTGCAATGGCAACATCCACAAGGCAAGCAGTCTTGTGGCAGTTCTTGTGGGAGCAGGTTCGTTTTGGAATTTCCAAGATGCTCTTCTGGTCGTAGAGCCACGTGATTGCGTGCTCCTGCTTCAATTCTGGTTTCCATTTATTCTCATACTGGTAAGCAGATTTAAAATCGACAATGACGGGGCTGTTAATCTATTTCAGTGACAGGCTTTCATCAGTGTGTGATATTTCGTTTAGATGGGAGTGTGCTTCACCGACCTCTTCCTTTCCTTCCCCAAGGGTGAGACCCTTATGGCTGACATGTTTCACAGATGTGAGGCCGACATATGTAGCCCCGCGTTCTATCAACGCTTCTAGAGCCTCTTCTTTCGCATATGTGAGATACCGAAGAGGGTACACTTCCAAAGCCGTGATTGGCAAGTCTCTCTGGAATGGCTTGAACTCAAAGGAGTCTGCCACCGGCCTGAATCTCACACCATCGAATCGGATGCAATAGCAGTCGACAAATAAGCTTGTGCGTTTTCCTCGAATATGTTCCTGGGTATTCGCTACCAAGGGTAGAGGCGACTTCCTGTGTCCTTTGCCGAACTGAGAATCAACAGGCGGTGTTGGATTTCTGGCGATCCCTCCAAGAGTGGCAAGGATACGATACACCTGCGGGGTTTCGACATGGCTTGTCGACATGTATTCGTGATCTTTGTCTTGTTCGTCGTATATCTTGTTTTCACCCTTTTTCAGCTGGCAGTAGACTATTTCCTTGGAGTCGAACAGCATCCAGAGATTGTCGAAGGCAATATGAGAACGCTCGCCTTTGCTGTATGCTCTGAATAAGCTTATATCAGGGGCAAGATACGAATCCGAAAACTCGAGTAGCTCCTCGAAGTGCAATAAAGCCTCTTCGGAATTCAAGAAATCGGGGCTTGATGGATCCACAGTCGATGTCGCTCGTGCAAGCGTTTTTGGACGGTTTTCAGGACCATGCCCAACACCCTCGTCTTCCTTCGCCGAGCAAAAACTTGGGTTCCTGTCGAGACTGCTCTTCAATCAGTTCTCTGCCTCTTGTTATATGTAGCTTGTGGCGTACTCCGAGCCTCTTGCATCGATGACTGACCTCTGCTTCTCTCTCGAGGAAGTAACATGGTCCCGAAATAGGTCAATTTTCCTGATCAGGAACCGGAATGGTTTGGCAAAGTGAATGAGGCCATCTTGGGAGATATTGTAATCGAGCTCTTTCTCAAAGAACAATGCGATAGGTTTGGACTTGATTCGAATCTCCAGAATCTCAATCAAGCTTGGATCTGGGTGTGAATCATCTTCTTCTGTGCCGTGTTCCGATGTGTTCCACCTGAAGAGTACCCTGATGCGATGATTCGCCTCGATAGCTGAGCAGAAGGCGCCCTTCACGTTCCATTCATCTTCTTCATCATTCGAAGCACCTGCTGTAGCATCTCCAAAAGCATTCACGTCGTAGAATTTGACTCCGTCGATGTCGGGACTGTCACTCTTCTTGGCCACGTTGTCCTTCGATACAATTCCGACCTTGTCTTCCAGCTTCTTCATCCTCTCGTCGTAAGAGCTGAGATAGTCAACAAAGCTTCGTACCAGTACTGGTATCTTTTCTTTGTCTTTAGTTCCGCTAGCTGCCTGTTTGAGCTTTTGAAGGCGTTTCAAGTATACCTCGAAAAGCTCAGTAGTGGACAGCAACTTTGCTGTGTCGTTCATGAAGTTTGCGACGGCTGTATCAGCAACATCTTTCCGATTTGGTTTGTCAACCCAATCAGACTCGTCTTCTTCAGCGGGTTTTCTACCGGGAAGCGATCTCTGATGTAATACACTCTGAGACTCCGTGCTGCCAGAGGTAGCAACAGAAGTGACAGGATCCTGCTCCACCACCTGATCTTTGACCTGATCTGTCTGCTTGTCGGGGTGAGGAGTTTTTTCATATAATTCATCACTGTCCGGTATCGACACCTTATTATCTGAATTTTGTGGTGAGCCACCCTCAATAGACATGGTAAGCGTTGCCGCTGGTGACTTGAAGCCAGTGTTGAGATCCTCGAGATTATCTGATGCCGTGGACCTTTGTCCGGACATGGCTTCAGCCGCCATACTGCAGGCTGGATCTTTCCAATATGTGTGTGTGTGTGCAGTGAAGCGTGCATTGAACCAGGGAACACGGAAGATGAAGAGATGAGACAACCGGAAAATCTGAAAGTGTGGGATATGCAACTTTCGAGTTCTTGAACAAGATACCCTTCTACGCTCGCCTTACTACCATTTGCTGGACTACCAGGCATTCCAGGCGCACTGAATTAGGACGGCATACTATTACAAATAAGTGAGGCCTGAGGCTCTCCGGCTATCAGGCCCAATTTGCAGTCTTACCTGCCTCAGATAGGCAGGTTAATAACAGATAGGTATCAGCCGTAGGCTGGCCCCATGCCCCATTTCCGAAGTGTGCCACATTCGAGCCATCGACAGCGCATCGACAACCTGCTACAACCAGGGGCGGCACAGTGAGGTGCGTACAAGTTGCACAAGTTGAGTATCAGCTTACGCACATCGCTGGCATCACGTTTAATGAAAATAATACAGTCGCACTGTCTGCGATTCATGCAGGGTTCTATATGCGATCATGGTCTGCTCACCTGCACCGGTCAGCGTCTATCTGCATGCATGGCCTGTTGTTCAAGCAGGCTGTCATGGCTGTCAGCTAGCCCGCTTGACAGCCTGCTTCAAGTCACATTGTGGCGTCAATATTCCTAAGATAAGTACGACTACTGGCCGGAACAAATACCATGTCAGACTCGAACTATCTCTCTACTGAATTGGCCAACGAGCAGGCCGCGTGATTATCGTTGATTTTCGTGACTGTGTTGCACTTGAAGCTAAACGCCCTCAGGCTTCAGCTCAACGGAGTCGAAGATTTGGGCGCTTACCGAGGGGTGGGCTTATGGGGTCTTTCGAGCCGCCCACTCATTTTTGGACTTCCCCTGACCGGTTCCAAGGATACTAATTTCGAGCTGCTTCGAAGCCATTTACAGTGCTCCAAGCATCTACAATATCCTCTGTGGGTACACGATCTATGCGAGGCAGCTGTCCGTCCGCCCAAGCTCCCTGCACTTGCTGTAAACATTCCTCGCCGATGGCAGCCAACAATGAACCGATTGTGGCTCGCCAGAGGCTTCTTCTCGACAACAGTGCAGCAGAATTCATCGAGACGCGGCCAGAACGATGTCTGGGCGTAGCCTCCTCTGTGCCGAATTTGGTAGAATTTTCCCCACAACTTGACCAGTTTGTCCCTCGCACCGACGCAGAACTAAGGTCAGTATTCGCAAATTAGTCGAATTTAGTCGGTCTTGCCTCAGTGACTCTATAACTGATCTTGGAGTGCAGAGTCGAGCATTACTATGAGGCGTCCAAACAGAAATCTAAGGAGCTCGAGGTCCTGCTTACCAAGTTCGCAAAACTTGTCGAGGACCGGGAATTAGACCGAGAATTCGACGTACAATTCAACAGTCCCAAGTCCTATAAGATGACGGACGTGTTGAACATCGCCGATAAGATCCAGAGACAGCACCAGGATTCCTCGACAGTGCGAGACTGCTCAGGGGTCTTTCGAAAATGCTTCGCATGCGTGGGGCGTAACCAAGGCACACTGGCCAATTTACTGGGCTTCATTCCCAGCGACTCCTATGGGTCTATCATTTGTGGCGGGTTTTCGCTTATACTTACTGTGAGTGATTGACAACTTTTTGCAATGTGACAGACTCGGAGTCGGCCATGCGGAATCTAACTTCTCCAGGCGCTCGACCGATCCGAGAAACTGCGCGATGACATATATGCTGCGCTGGCCGAAGTCCCTCGCAAGCTGGAACTTATCAATAGCCTTACAGCTTGCCATCGGGAGTCTGTCGAAGTGTATCAGGCTGGAGATGTAGTGTTGGTGGCTCTATTCAGCGTTCTGGAGCGTATCGTCAACGAATTGACAAAACGCAAGGGCAGTAAGTCTATCTTAACTAAAGGAGCTTGTTGATGTTCTTTACGACTGGCAACTGACTAAATATTTCAGAAAAGACTCTCCAACTCCTTTGGAAGGGCAAGTCATACGGATCGAAAATGGATAAAGCTCTTAAGTCACTTGAAGATTCACTTGTAGCATTCAAAGATCAAGTCTCGATCTGCAATTCAAGAAGACTTGGACAGGTTCTAGAAACTCAGGCACAACTTGGAGACGGTCAATCTCGGATCGAAAACCGTAAGCAATTCATGATGTGTATTATATATGGTCCTTGATATCTGAATGGTTCTCCTCAGTCATGATGGGCATCGTCGAGCAAGTTTCAAAGGACAAGGCGGCCGTGGCAGCCCTCCCGCCGAGTCCAGCCAGGAGCCCAGAAGACCAAGATATAGCCGAACGCATACACGCGACTACCGCCGATATCGAGCCACTTGTGGATGTCCTCAACAAATTCTACAGCCTCTTGGCAAGCAGTCCAAAGTTTGACGCACGTAAAGGATGCTGTGAGTGCCTAATGCTTCCTTCGAATTGGGTGCACCCGTGGCTGACACTTGCATAGATCTTCCCCCGATGCTCCAACAGCTTCCCCAGAAGCATTCCAGAGCACTCAATGAGAAAATAATCGGAGACTGGCTACAGTCACTGCCGCTTCACTATCAAGAGGTAGCCAATCAAGACATGAGACATGTTCTTGAGGGTGCCGGTTCTCTGAGCATAGAGGACCAAGGCAAAGTCCAGTACATCATGGCATCGACAGGTCTTCTACAGTGGTTGAGAGTCAAAGACTCGCAAATACTACTCATCCAGAGCGAGACGGCGCCCCTCGAGCTGATTAATCCTTTGTCATTCTCCTCTGCGTTTCTTGTTCGAACTCTGCGAGAAAGCTACGCCTCCCCAGTTCTCTACTACAACTGTGGGTACCGTACCAGCGACTCTCGCGACGAAGACTTGTCAGGGCCAATTGCATTGCTCGACACCTTCAATGCTGAACTGGCTAGCCACCTATTGAGCAAGCATGGAGATTCTGTGGACTTGTCGTCTCTCTCAAAAAAGATGCTCCATAAGACAGCGGCGAAAAGCCGTGAGGAAAAAATTAGCCAACGCCAGAAGCTGTTCAAGTCCCTGGTGAAGCAGTTGCCCGACTCCGACAACGTTTTCATTGTCATTGATGGACTTTCTAGAATCGCAGGGCCGGGTGCCTTTGTTGACCAAGTGTGTCAGAGAATCGTGCGCTTTTACTCTCGCTCAGCAAGACAAGTCAAGATTGTTCTCACAGACGTCCTCTCGAGGGGCGTTCTAGAAAATTGCACACATCTGGAGGTGTTTGTTCATAATTACGTTGATTCTGGGGGACAGACTCTGAATCTTTCATTTCTGCAGAAAGACACACAGGGCTCTCTGAACATATGAACTGGAGCACACCAGTTTTCGGCCCCTCTAGATAGATAATTCCATTCTGGGATTCGATGAGACAATGTACCCAGGTAGTTCTTGACATGGAAAATAAGAACCGTTCCATCCGCTCCAAGTCTCCTTTGACCAGTAACGGCTTGGTGCCTACGCAATTTCAGCGGCGTAAACATGTCAAGGCGTCGGCGACACAGAGCTTCTGGGCACATCTGCCCATGGTTCCCCGAGACAATCTTCTCTCAACTTTCAAAGCGGTGGAAAATTGGCCGTGGCGGAGTGGAACGACTTTGGCATTCCCTCCCGGTGGACATAGACGTGAGCATTAGCACGATAGTTTCATCCCCGCTTTTAAGTAATAGGTATTTCAAAATTGGAATATCAACAACCATTTGACGATTGGAAGATCTGGTGGATTTACCAATCGTGTCTAGAGATGTGGCGATGCAACCCAGAAGTCCTGCCTGGCGACAATACCTATAATTCTGACGAATTCAGCGAGTCTCCATCCCAGCTCAACGGCATCTCGTCCATCTAGGACATAAGTGTAGAGATCGGTAGACTGTCTATGGAGGCCAGGTGATCAGCATCAACATCTCAACGTCTCGCGCATTACGAGGGTCAAGTTGATTACGTGCGTGGTTGGCCGCATAGCGCTACCTACTGAGCAGGTGCACCACATACCGCTGACGGGCTACATTTATAACAGTCGTTGGCACAATGCATGATGCCGGAGCACTGTTTCGGTTGGTACCAAGATCGTGCAGCCACCCAACGCAACCTAGAAGGACAGTGGTAGAATCATAAGATGATCCATGTTCACAAGACCCCCATGGTAGCGCAGTATCTACTGCGCCGCTCGGCCTTGACCCAATGTGAGCAGCTCCGCACGGTAAAGTGCATGTTGATGATCGCCTACACATGCAGGAGGTCAGTGGAAGACGGTGGGCAGCTTTTCCCGGCCTCCTCATAGCATCACTGGGCCGTTTAACCCGCGATATCACTGCAATCTTGTCTGCCAAAAGCCAAATCTTGACCGAGGATGGCTCAGATGATTTCCTGGCCTCTATGCATCGATGGACCAGCTGTGATCTCAAAGTTCCCTCTGCCATTGTCCAGCCCGCCACGGAGCGCGACGTTGTCACCACGGTCAAGGAATTAGTGTCAGCTTCCATTCCTTTTGTACCCGCCTCAGACGGACACAGCTGCTTTTCATCCTTCGGCAAGAACGGCGTGATCATCGACCTTAGCCAGTTCACCGGAGTAGAGGTCGATGAGCCTAAGAGCGTTGCTACAGTCAAGGGAGGAACGTTGATGAAAGAGTTCCAGGCTGCTTTGCACCCGCACAAGCGCTTCGCAGGTGCGCACCAATTCGTTATGAGCACATATCCACAGCCGGTTGCAAGACGAAGCTACTTACTCACCAATCAAACATACAGCGGTCGATTATGGCACCACAGTCGGCGTCCTGCCATACCACCTCGGCGGCGGCATCAGCGCCCACACACCGTTCTGCGACTACGGCTGCGAGAACATCATTGCCGCCAACTTCGTAACTGCCCAGGGCGAGCTCGTCCACGTCTCGGCCGCCAATCCAGACCAGGCGGAGCTCCTCTGGGGCCTCGGTGTCGCCAGGCAGTTCCTGGGCCTGTTTACGCAGATCACGGTCAAGATCATGTCATACTCCCTCCTGGGCAACAACCTCGCGCAGCGCATCATCGGCACCTTCGCCTTCACAGTGGACAAACTCGACGCGGTCGCCGCTGCCATAGCCCTCTGATGGAGAGTAAGGAGGTCGTCTCGGCTGGGCATTTCAGTGTCGTGCAGGCGCCGCCCGATCTCCACCACCAGGTGCTGCTCGTCGCGCCGCAGGTCTTTGCCACGTCGGAGGTTGTAGCTCGGCTCTTCCAGCCGCTGGTCGAGCTGGGGCCGATTCTGCAGGTAGTCGCACCGTCCATGTTCGAAACGCATAGTGAACACTTGGCGTGTCTCTGCACAAAGGGGGGATTCAAGCGGTTCACGCAGAACGGACTCCCGGTGGGTTCCAGCGCTGCGAATTTTCGCGAGCTAGTTAAGCTTCACAGTGAGCTGGTGATGGCGTGTCCCGATGCTTCGCGGTCAGGATACACGGTGGAGTGGCATAGTGCTTGCAAGGGGCCACCGGTCGAGACGGCCTTTGGGCTTGAGGGCATGGAGTACTGGCTGTAAGTAGCCGTTGTTCACTCACGCCAGTGACAGTTGCTGACGTTGTTATATTAGGAACGTTCTTAGTTGGTACGAGGACCCAACAAACCATGACTACATCGAGGCTGTGGATAAGAAGGCGTAGGAGATTGGGCGACTTGGAGATGATGAGAGGGACTTTGTCTCGTACACCAATACGTGTAGAGACGGACCGCTTGAGTGGCGGTATAAAGTTCAGGACCGGATCGCTAGGCTGAAGTCGCTGAAGACGGACTGGGATCCGAAGGGTGTTTTCACCCATGAGCTCCTCTGAACTATGCGCAGGTATGTGAAGCGTCGAGCGCAGGGTTGGCGAGCCGGAATTATCCGAGTCAGACCATGTCAAGAGGGCTCTACGTCTTCAGACGCCATTGCTTAAATAGTGCCTGGGTGTATGTGAAAGTCAGCCGAAAATCGCAACTTTATTTCTCATACGTCACTTATAGCCCATACTCCTCCCAAGTCTCATAGATCCGGCTGCGGATGCCCTCGCAACCCAGAGATCGCGGATGGAAGGTCTTCCCATAATACGTAGGCACCCACCACACACCGTTCATCGGGACGATGCCTTCGTATGCAGGACGCAGCGAGGTGTCGCGGCTCTTCGCCATCGCCATGTAGCACAGCGCCAACTCTCCCCAGTCGCCTCGCCTCTGAGCAGGAGCCAAGCACCTCTCCGGATCGACCAGCGCCGAGCCAGGCGCCAGCACAGTCTCCAGCTTCTCTCCGGGCCTTCGACACCGACTTCCACCCTCTGGGTCGCCATTCGTCCCATTCGACCAAGTCGACTCGTTCCGCGCATTATCCGGCCCGCCCACCAGAAAGAACCAGCTCTCGACCCTCTCAAACGCCGGCTCCACCACGCCGGCCTCACAAAATCGATGGCCCTCAAATAGTCGATCATAATCTACAAAGATCACCCTCGGCCTTTGCCCTGCAAAACCTGCATTCACACGCTCGACCGTCCACCGCAGCTTCTCGTTCACCGCGAGCACGAGCGCATTCATGCGCGCACGGATGAACCGCGTCAGCTTCGGTGGGGAGAACTCGCCGTACCACACGCCGAACGACGTGTCGTCACACTCTGGCGTTGTGGCATCGAAGAAACGCGCGTAGCCGGTGACAGTGACGCTGAAGCCAGGGCGCTTCTCCCATGCCACAGCGTCGAGCAGCTCGTGCAGGAGCACGACCAGGCGCTGCTCAAATTCGGGGCTGGCGAGGGCGGCATCGCTAGCAGCCAAGGCAGCGGCGCATTTGCCCGAGTAGTACGAGTAGAAGCGGAAGATGCAGGCGTTCATGACGTCGAAGAAGCCGAGATCGTTGCCGCCAATGGAGAGAGTTGCGTAGTCTATGGGAAAGGAAATGTTGAGGGCGTCGATTTGAGATGAGGGGGCGTTGGCGAGGATGTCGGTGGTGCGCGAGCCGGTGCAGGAGAGCCATTGCACGGAGGTGTTGGATGCGGTGGCGTTGTTGAGGTCTTTGTGCAGGAGGAGTGGGTAGCCGTGTTGGCCGCGCCGGCAGTCGCCTTCGCTGGTGAGGTATTCGCCGTCGAGCCCTGTGCCTATGCCTGCAGAATATGAGTCGCCAAGGGAGACGAAGCCTCGTGCGTGGCGGTAGGAGTCAGATGGGCGCTCTGCTGTGAAGACATGTTGACCTCTGTCGACTGCAGCGAGGCCAAGGGCACGAGGAGGAAGCCTTACGGCTCGGCATGTTGCGATATATATCAAGAGACTAGAGTGAAGGCGCATCTTGCCGACATGACACTCGCGCTCGAGGACTTGTGCTCTTGCGAGACTGCAGTGAAGATCACCATGAAATAGACCATCTCTCGCCGCCAACTCACCATGGCGCCAGAAGAGAAGTACATCGCAATCATTGATATGGCCAAGTGCAACTCGCGAGTCTACTAGGCAGAGGCACAGTAAGCGGCGCGTGAGCCCGCGAGATCGGATGACTTGTCTGAGAGTTGGTGTAGCTGACGCAGACTACAGACTACAGCCAATCGGCCGCGCACATGGGCCTGAGGAGGCGGCAGAGCGGCTGGCTTGCTTTTGTGACAGCTTTGCCTCAACCTTCGACTACTGTGTGTGTGATGTTGGACAGGATGTTGGCCAGTCTGTGTGCAATCATCATGCATGTGGTGATCCTGTGGATGATGCAGCTCCGTGTCTCGGCGAAAGAAAGTCATGTTTGTTGGTGAGGATTTCGTTTGCGGTGTAGATATATATGCTGGGCCGGACGCATAGTGAAGCGCATTTTTGCTGGCCGAGTCCTGATTCTGAATTTGAGGTCTAGGGTAAGTTTGCACCCTCCCCCGAGCTGAAGGGGGGGGGTGGTTAGCAGTGTGTACCCTAATCCTTACTTACCCTAGACCTTAAATTCAATTTCGTGGTCCGGCCAGCAAAAATGGCGACCTCGCTTATGAGTGGGCACTCTTCGGCAAAGCACCCAAGGCAGGGAGGGTCCTCTCACTTTCAAGTGCAATCAATCACCTTCACGATGCATTTTCATGTATAAATGCATAGCCTGTTGACCATCACCAGTTCTCGCTCGGACGATTCTATTTGTTTCAAAGCAGCGGCATTCGGATTCCCGAGCAAACCCTGCCAGAACCACATCTGACTACTAGCTTGCCGCACAGTCGCCCTCAAGTCTGGACCATGGCTTCGGACCATCCTTTCGCCGTTGCACCTCACCCATACTACCCGGAGGCCGTCTACATCGCAGACTATGCCCCCAATACCAGCTCACTCGCCGAGCTGGCCGTTCGAGCCGGCAGTGTCCTGACCATCACCATCGTCACGGCGGTGTGGCTTGCAAAGCGCTTCAACAAGAGGCTCTCATTCGTAGACTCGCTTGTGCTGGGATGGTTCGTCTTGTGTGAGTGCCACTCTTGCCATCAACCAAGTCGAGCAGATTACTGACGCGAACAGGCGGGATGCTTCACTGTGTCTTCGAGGGTATGTTGTTCAAGCGGAGCAGGCGCTGGCGGCGCCACGGATTCAGCTGACGGTCGATCTGGCGCATGTAGGATATTTTCTCTACAACCATGCCACACTCGCCGGCTCCCAAAACCTTCTCGCCCAGCTGTGGAAGGAGTACGCCCTTTCTGATTCGCGCTACCTGACGTCGGACCCTTTCATGCTCTGCGTCGAGGCCATCACCGTGGTGAGTGCCCCCTCTTTCCCGCCCGCCTAGAGCGAATATCCCTTGGATTTAGACACGGGGCATGTTATTTATGGATCAACCAGGCGGTATGGGGCCCTCTCAGCTGTGCTACGGCAGTATCCATCGCCCGCACCGGCAGCCTACGCCACCCTCTTCAAATCATAGTGAGCGTGGCGCACCTCTACGGTGTGGCGCTGTACTATTTGACATGCTTCGTTGATGAGAAGATGAATGAAGTCTCGTATAGTCGGCCTGAATTCCAGTATTTCGGGGTGTATTTCCTCGGATTCAATGCGCCATGGGTTGTGGTTCCGGCATGTGAGTTACAAAGTGCCAGCAGTACGAGTGAGACGTGCCGTTGCTAATGGGGAGATTGCCGTAGTCATCATTGCATACAGCATCCGGAACATCAACCGGTCTACCACTGCTTTTGACAAGGTTGCTGCTACCCTGGACAAGAAGAAGGACAGGCTTAAGGCTGCTTTCTTGTAGATGCTCCCTCAAGAGCCACTATAAGTCCAACCACAGGTGCCTCTAGCTGCCAGCTAGCACTAGGGATGTGGCGGTTTTGTAGACGATAACGCAAAGTGTGGGATAGCCACTGCAGTAGCTGTAGCCCTGACGGGTGAAGCCCATTAGGCAGCGATAAGTCGGTAAGGCCTGCTACGTCAGGCCCCTTGGTCTACATGTTGCAGAGCCTCTTCCTCCTTCCTACAACACCAACAGACCACCCAAAGAACCAATTATCTACACAGTAGTAGTACAGTATTCTACAAGCATAAAGTGTGCTACAACCATTGGGGCACATACAATGACGGTATCGAACCTGTTGCCTTTGGGCTAATGATCTATATTGTGCTAGCTGGTAGGAAAATCTTTTGGTCTAGGTCCAATCCGGGCTACGTCCAATTTTGTCTGCTTTAGCCTCACGCTCTACGTCTATAGATCCTTTTCTCATTTTTACATGTCTCTCGCTTAACGTTCAAAGCTGACCGGCTGATAGTTTTCACTTTTCATTTATGAAATATACGGTGGAATGTTGTGCGAGCTGGGACCAGATTTCATGGCACCCAGGCGGTGTCTGAGTTAGCCGATGGTGCTGCCTAAGCCGGCCAAGCCTAGTCTAGATTATACGAAGGGTGTCAGAATGAGAATGTAGTAGTGTTGAAACAAACCAACATCTTTGTCAAGTCCTTAGGTTTCATTCGGCTTAGTCTCACAATTTATGCCTCTTCTCACCAGAAGCCAGCTTCCTAAATTCCTCCTGGGGAACACCCGCCACAAACCTCTCGAGCCCATCAAACACCTCCCTAGCATTCTGCACGTCCATAATATCCCTCTCAGGCTGCCTGATCAATTTCTTGATCCCGAGCAAACTGTCCCCATTCAGATGATCACCCAGCCTCTCATCAACCTCCTTCAACACCAACGCATGGAACTTGTCATCCTCGCCCTGCCCCGTCCCAGTCTCCAACACAGCATTCACAAAGCCCGCCTCCTTCAGCTCACTCGCCATAATCCGCTTACTCATGATCAACGCCTCGTTAGCCTTCGCATAGCCCAACCTGAGCACCAGCGCGCGCGAGGCGCCGCCCTCGGCAACCAGCCCGATGGACGAGAAGGGCGTCAGCAGGAAGGTATGCGGCGTGGCGTAGATGAAGTCGGCGTGGGCGACGAGCGCGGCGGACAGGCCGATGACGGGCCCGTTGAGCCCCACGACGAGGATCTTGGGGTGCGTATAGAAGGCCTGCGTGATGTTGAGGTTGAAGGCGACGAAAGAGCGCAGCCAGAACTGGCGCGCATCAGTCTCGCCCTCGGGCGTGGCTCTGGAGATGGAGATGTCGGCGCCGCTGGAATGGGGAGCGAGTGTGTGATTAGTGGGAATGTGAGGTGTCTCGGTAGGGTCATGTGAATTACGCAAGGTGTGTGTTTGAGAGTGTGTGGGATATGGACGTGGGGGCGGGGGGCGGGGTGGATGGT
The DNA here is from genome assembly GCA_022609195.1 of Plenodomus libanotidis. Taxonomy (NCBI): domain Eukaryota; kingdom Fungi; phylum Ascomycota; class Dothideomycetes; order Pleosporales; family Leptosphaeriaceae; genus Plenodomus; species Plenodomus libanotidis. The sequence continues at coordinate 41,752 of JAGKQA010000098.1, forward strand.
GCTCACGCTGAGAAGAAGCGCCCTTTGGCTAGCAAGACTGTTACGAAAACCTCATCGTGAGTTGCAATCTCGCGGAGCTTTTGGGCAATTTCGTAGTATTGGCTCTGGTTCAGGGCGTTCAATTTTGCCTCATTTCGAATGGTCAGGACGGCGACTCGTCCCTTGTACTCCACAGTCACTACCGAATCCGCCATGGTGTAGGACACAGAGGTTCCGCTTGAGTACGGATTGGGAGGATGATAAAGGCAAGAATGAATGAGCTCCAACTAGTCGAGTTCCCTCAACACATGTGAGACATAACACCAAGATTAATAAAAAAAAAACGGTATGAAAGGGTTGTGTAATCCAAGTCAGCGAATTCATTGTGTTGGAGTTGATGAAGCTGGCGATGTTGTCCCCGCGGGCTGGGATGAGATGCCTCGGCCCGGCTTCTGCTGCGGTTCAAGAGTCTGAGGGGAACGAACATGTGGGGATAATCCTTGTATGGCGCTGTGATCCTTGAACCTTGAGCTTTTGGAAAGGAGATCAACGTCTTTCCAGCCGCCCCGAGCTACTACACAGTACGGACGGACAGTACACACCAGAGCTCGGTATCTCTTCCGAGTGTCTCACCTCCTTCAACCTCACCTATCAACTTCTCCCCGGGCGAGTGAAAACCTCCGCAGAGATGTCTGCTCAACCACCGTCTGGAATGCCGATACCAGCATGACGTGTCACATCTTCGATACCGATGCTGACACTGACACTGACACCAACACAATCGCTTCACCATAAGTTTAGACGAGGTCCAACAATCCGGTTAGGTATGCCGCCTATGTAGAGGAGGGCATCACTGGTGGTTCCGTACCGTGCTCAGTACGACTCCTCGGGGTTGCGGCCCAAGGAAACGAGCATGTCATGATCCACCATCTAAGATCCGTGTCTGCTTCTGCGTTATCAGAACCGTTGGCGAGGTTCCCCCACAGGCTCGCAAGCAAACACCCTGCCCCAGGTGAGTCAAAGCTGGGTTCGTGAGCTTCACGATGTTTCTCATGTCCCAATCCTCTCCCGATCTTGTCGATCCCCCAATCCCTGAGCCTCCCTGCCGTCTCACACATGCTGACATCGAATCGATGATAGGACCAGACGCCATGTATTAGGCGGCTCGTCCAGAAGGGAGGAATGGAGTGGACATGCGGATCGTCAGCGTTTTCTCTTGGGAGTTGGGAGCAAGTCGAGAGCACCACCTCGCGCGGATACTCCCGTCCGAGGACAGCTAGAGGCGAGAGATCCTCACGGCTGCCACACGATCACAGTATGATCACGATATGGACGTCATAAGAAAGAGCTCAACAAGTGTTGGGACGGGGTTGTGTGTACTTCCCAGCGGAAGGATACACGGCACAAGCTCAAGTCTTTTTTGTGTCCTCTTGCGCCCTCTTGCGCGACGATCGTGAACTCGGGCAACTACTCCAGGACCAGTATGGGCAGTGTCTCTTTCCAACCTGTTGACCTTGCCACTTCCTCTTTCTCCCCCGGATCACCGTCACCCTTCTCAATCACGCCTCCAAGCGTCCCAAGACCAGTGTCTCTCTTCTCAATTTCCCTTCTCCATTCTCGTTTTGGATCGTGAATTTCGAATCACTATATGGTCTCCACGGTACCGTCTTCTTCGGTATCTATATTACCAAACAGGCTCACTTGTCTTTCGCATATATCCATTGTTAGGTGGAAAAGCCCATGAGAGAATCGGTCCAAGATGGCGCCCAAACAGACTATTTCCATGACCAGACTGAGGCCAGGATCCTCGGAGAGCGACAATGTGTCTACACGTAGAGCTGAGTCGATGAGAGATGAGTATGGACTGGCCGAGCAACTTCACCACCGACTCTTGTGTCTGCCACCCGTCGACACTGGAAAAGATGCTTATCTGTTTTTGTCGGCGTGTTTTGTGCTCTCAGCCTTGGTCTGGAGTAAGTTCTTGCACCATCTCCCACGCGAATGAAAACCACCATGGCTGACAGCCTTCTTCTTGCTCCTTTCAGGCTATTCTTTCTGCTTCGGCATCCTCTCGGACTACTACGCCCGGAACGCCCCCTTCAACGAGTCGTCAGCAATCGCCAACATCGGTACCTGCTGCTCCGGCCTCATGTATCTGGGCGGCTTCCCGGCCCTCGTCCTCAACCGCATGTTCCCCCGCTGGGCGCGCTACTCGCCGCTCATCGGGCTCCTCCTCCTCTGCGCCGCGCTCTGCGCCTCCGCGTGGGCCACCAGCGTCCCCCAGCTCATCGTCACGCAGGGCGTGCTCTACGGCCTCGGCGGCGCCGTCGCCTACACGCCCTGCACCATGTACATCGACGAGTGGTTCGTTAAGCGCAAGGGGCTCGCGTACGGCATCATGTGGTCGGGCACGTCGCTCGCGGGCGTCGTGCTGCCGCTCGTCCTCGAGCGCCTGCTCGAGTCCTACGGCTACCAGACCACCATCATCATCTGGGCCGTCACGCTGTTCGGCATCTCCGCGCCGCTCGCCTGGTACATCAAGCCGCGCATCCCGCCGCGGCGCGTGCGCTCCGTGCGCAGCTTCAACCTGCGCTTCGCTTTCACGCGCCGCTTCGTGCTGTACCAGATCTCGAACACCATCGAGGCCATTGGGTTTTATGTTCCCGGGATTTACCTCCCCATCTTCGCGGGCGATGTGCTCGGCGCCAACGAGTTTGGCAGCTCGCTGTGCATTCTCGTGCTGAACACGTCGGCGGTGGCGGGGTGCATTGGGATCGGCTGGCTGATTGACCGCTTCCACGTGACGACGTGCATGCTGGTGTCGACGGTCGGCGTGATGTTGGGCACATTCCTGCTGTGGGGCTTCACGACGACCATCCCGATGCTGTACATCTACTGTGTCTCGTACGGGCTGTTTGCGGGGTCGTACTCGACGACATGGACGGGCGTGATGCGCGAGGTGTCGGGCCAGGGCGCGCCGGAGAAGGGCGGCACGCCGTGCACGAGCGGCAGTGACCAGGAGTCGCCGATGGACCGCACGAGCTCGACCGAGTCGGCGTATGGCGGCGAGGAATATGGCAGCAGCAATAGCAAGGACGGGGTTGTCGATCCTGTTATGGTGTTTGTGCTGCTTGCTGCTGGCCGTGGAGTCGGGAATGTGCTGGCTGGCCCTATGAGCCAGGCTTTGTATCATACTAGGCCGTGGGAGGGCGAGCTGGGCTTTGCGTATGGGAGTGGCTATGGCAGCTTGATCGTTTTCACGGGGATTACGGCCATCGGATCTGGCATTTGCTTCGTGGGCCGACGGGTGGGATGGTGTTAATCACGTCCCGGCTCTCATCTCATTCCAAACTTTTGAGATCTGGAGTCGCGAAAGGGGGGGGGGGGAAGGGCTTGAAGGACAACAGTATTCTGAGGAAACATAAAACGGTGGACAGGGGACTTGTGAACAATATGGCGGCGGTTGTTTTTGCTAAGTTTCCTAGAGGTTTGTGTGGGGCTGCAACTGCTGACGATAGATCTCCCTGCCTTTTTTCTTTCTTTTTTCTTTTCTTCTACACTTTCAAAGGCTATGTCGATTTCATCGCACCCTTTTCGTTGAGCATGGGCAACTTTGCAATGTAAGATACCAAAGCACACGAAAGGGATCTCCATAAGGGTCCAGCAGTCCCAAGTAACGAGCAATATCATACGATTTCGCTATACATACAGTCACACCCGAGACATGCCGAGACTGGAGTTTGCCTTACTCGATACTTAGTCCTCCCTTTATATAAGCCGTTGATGATCCAAGGGCCTCTACCGTCCCATGCATTCCGTTTTAGACAGAGACCAGCCGTTGCGCCTACCTTCTTTTCCGTTTCCCGTAAAATTCCCAACGCCACACAAAGACAGAGCAGCCTTGCCAGACCAGAAGGATAAGAAACACACGCAATAGTCGGACCCCTAATCCGATGCACCGCTGTGGTTCCTCTCCAACAAAGGCCGCTGATCCCACCGCTCAGCCTCAATCTCCCGCTCGTCGTCCGCGTCCGAGTCCCCATGCTCCAGAATCGCACTGTCGTCTCCCTCCCGTTCCGCATACAGGAAAAATTGTATAAAAATCCCCATGTCCAACAACAGCGTGCCCGCGCTGCCAGCAAGCCACGACAGATTCACAAGGATATACCGCCCGTAGATCCGCCCCGCCTCGCCCGGCGCGCAGCCCGCATCGTCACCAGCGCAGTGCGGGTCGAAGGCAAAGATGCTCAGCACGTAGGTCAGGTTGCCGAGGCAGGCAAAGAGGAAGAACAGCATGCTCACGCCCTCGGTGCTCTTGCGCCGGAAGTTGAGCAGCAGCTGCGGGAGCCGCGAGCCTAGGTAGAAGACAGCGCAGAGGTACCCGAAGATCTGGCCGCCGACGTCCATGTGGATCGCCTTCTCGGTGCTGCTCTTGGTGTGCTTGTGTTTCTGGTCTGGCGGCGGGCCGTAGCTCTGGCTGAGCCACCAGCCGAGTACGCCCGCGGCGATGACGATGACAACGCAGAACGTGTTGAAGACAACACTTTGCAGCGTTGTTGAGGGCGGGGGTGCGGGGGTTTCGAGGACGGGGTTGGCGGGGTTGAGGTGGCTGAGGCGGTCGGACCAGTCGGAGCCGCGGCGCTCGCGATCACCGCCCAGGAGCCTCGAGCGCTCGTCAACATGCGGCGCGGTGCCTCCGTTCGCGCCGCCGTTCCTTCGTGGAGTCTTCTTTTTCTTTGGCGCAGGCGGCACAACTTCGTCCTTCCAGGTGATCCCCCTATAGTAGAACATCTGACCCAGCAGAACCATGTCGGCAAGCGTGTAGTAGACGGCGAGGATGAGCATCGTCGGGAGGACGCCCTGCAGGACGGCGCCGAGGATGTTGAAGATGTCGCCGAGGAGCCATACGATGATGAATTGGAGGGAGAGGCCGTTGGCGGAGCCGCGCTGGAAGTTCTCGATGATTTGCGGGGAGAAGACTACGACCCAGCAGGCGATGGAGATGGACCTGGAGGGTTGAGAGGGGAGATGTTAGTGACTGATGGTTGCTTGAAGGAGTAAGAGGTAAGTGTGTACCCGCATATTCCTGATATTGCGTCGACATCGAGGTTTAATGGGGCGGTGGAGGGCGCCATCTTCGTGGATTCGTCGTGATGGCGCGGGCGGCGCAGGTCAGGTGGAAGAGGCCGCGTTGGAACAAGTATGACAAGAGCAGCGAGGGTTCCAATTGAGATTGTATGCAGCCTGTGCTAACCAACCATGAACAAAATCGCCAATAATATTGGCAAATGAGTGATATGAATGGTGGTGGCAAGAAGGCACAAGGCCCCCCCTGAGGGAAAAACCCTCGGAGCAAAACCTGGCCGCATCCACAATGAAAGAATTCCCAATTTTCAGTGACGTCTTCGGGGTAAGCCGATGCCCGCGACCGGCGATCCTCAGCTTGTTCCTGCATGCAAGTGCGCTAAACTCTGCGAAATCCGGGGTAAGTCTGGAATTTGCGGGGAAGATCCGCCGCTGCATCTATTATAGATGCAGCATCACCTCCGCAGCCACTGCATGACATCTCGTCACATGACCGACTACTGAGTAACAGCAAAGGAAGCATCAAGAAGCATCAAGATTGGTAAAGAACATGTCGGCATACTCGCTTGAAAAGCCAGAAGAGTACACTCGCCTCTCGGTTGAAGCAAGCTCGTCCCTTACCGAGGCTCCGAGTGGCTATGGTTAGAACTACGTGCATCAGTCGTCGCAAATGCCTACAGCCGCCACACCACGGCACCAGAGCCAGCAGGCTGAGAACGCAAAAGTGGCCGAATGTCAACCTTTGGCAGAAACGTCCGTACCGCGGGGAAGCAGGGCAGGAAGGAAGGAAGGAAGGAAGCAAGGCACACACTGCCAAGAAACAAGCAACGGCAGGCAACCTTAGAACTGCTCACTGCTCCCTCCTCCATCTTCAGATTTCCGCACTCTAGCTTGGCACTGCACGGTAAGCAACATCTTCCTATCCTCCCTCTGGGCCTCGTTGTATAAGCATCGACCTGACAGCAGCACACCACCATTCTCTACCTCCCACAGTCCACCATCGTCCCCTCGGCAACATCCGCACAAAACCTCGAACCTGCCAAAAACATCCGCTCCAGGCGTGAACTCCATTCTGAAACGATGGTGCATCATGTTAGCTAGCCATCACGACACTCGCCGCGGCGAGCCCCACCATCATTGCAAATCAGCGCGGACGTTTGGACCACGGCGTGCGCAGTCATCATGTGCGGTGTCGAAGTCGAGCGGGCTCGCGTTCGCGGCCGGGCGACGATGGCGCCGTCAGAGTTGAGGATGGGGCTGTTTTTGTTGTTTTTGTTGTTGTTGTTGTCTGCGAGCGGGGAGTGGAAGGGGAGGGTGGCTTTGAGGTCGATCGAGGTCGATGAGGGAGGGGGTGGGGGTGGGGGTGATGGCTTCGGTGGGGTTGGGGTTGGGGTTGGGGTTGGATATTGTGAGGTTGTGCATAGAGCTTTTACGAGTGGTGGGCGAGCTGATGCGAGAGAGAGGTGCGGTTGGGAATTGGTGGTGTACGTGGAGCTCTGATGAAGAGAGAGCTGAAGAGTTGGTCTCGCTGTTGTTGCTTGTTGAGGCGGTTAGACTGGTCGACTTATGTAGAGTGTGCAGTTGAAGCTCACTTCATCCTGGTGCCGTTCCCAGTTCTGCCCTTCTCCTTCATCTCGAATCCTTCCTCTTCTTGACTGGCCACATTATCAAGCAACTCAACCGTGTTCTCGGCCTTTGCTTGAGGGCATGACCCGCATAGCAGAACAGGATGTGTTCCTACTAGGTCTCACTTGCAAAGTCTCTCGCCCGTGAAATCGCCAGAAGTGACCGGTCGCCAGCAATACATCGAATGCTCTTGGTCACAAGACCAGTGCTATTGGTCCACTTGCAGCAGGTAATTACCCTTTTTCCTTTGAATCACGTCAACGCATACTTCTGCAAGACGGGAAGTCGTCGTTGGATTTGTATAGATACCGCATAAATTTGGATCAAATACACCTGCGAGAATCGATGTCTGAGTGAGTCAAGTAGCGGTGTCCGTATTGGATGTACCAAGCAACCGACCACCACAGCTGAGAAAGTTGGACAGATTCACCTCCTCCTACAACGCCGTTCGGCTTCACTACATTATCAGGAAATGGCAATATGATCGATCCCCTTGCATTGGCAAGAGCCTAAATGTGCGATGACGGCATCGGATGATTGGAGGAATATGTCGGTGCCGACCCGGCGAGTGCAGCCAACCTCGGCCCGACGTTGGAAGTTGAATTACTCAGCTTGTCGGGAGTTGCCCCTCCATTACATGACGATGCTCTTTGTGAGAGTAGCCGCGTTTCGTGCTTGGTTGTTCTAGTCCAAAAAGCCTGTACATCTGTTCCTGATGATTTAGAGAGTCTGCGTGACTCCATACGTTGAGTGAAATTCAAAAGACACGGCAGCGCGATTTCTCGAACCTCGCAACGCACACTTTCTCTCACGGCTAGCGATACCGGAACATGACCGCCATTCCGGAATTGCCCCTCGTGGACGACGACGCCTCCATGCTCTCCACCAAGTTCGGGCGCGAAGTGGCCAACTACTTTGCCGGATCGCCGCTCAACCGCGTCGGCTTCCTGCGCGCCGACCACGTCTTCCTGCGCTCGGCCTTCTCGCACCCGTCCGCGCGCTTCCTGTTGCTCAATGAGCTCTCGCCGCTGGTCGACAGCTCCGAGAAGAAGCTGGGCTATGTCGGCCTCTCGGACGTGCAGAGCTTCACGGGGGCGGATCCGTTCGAGAAGACCGAGGAGGAGATGATCAAGGACTTCAACTCGGACGAGGAGCGGCCGTTGATCTTGCTGCTGGGGCTGGATGGGGCGAACAAGCTGGAGGCGCCGAAGACGGCGGAGGGCGAGACGTATGAGTATAAGGAGTTCAAGGGCAGGCCATACTTTGCGGTCGATGTGTCGGCGAAGGGCAAGCTGGCTGGCGACGCTGGGAAGGTGGTTGAGGCTGTCAAGGCCAAGGGCTTCAAGTTCTCAACGAACCAGAGGAACATGGGCTTGGCGTATGGCGAAGGTGAGACTCTTCCGTTGCTACAGCCCATCCGCCCTTCAAGTCCGAGCACTCTACTAACATGTGCCTCTCAGCCGCGGTCTACGCGCAAGCACGATCAATGCTCGACTGGAACGGCCGCATCCCCTTCTGCGCCCAGTGCGGCTCCAAGACCCTGTCCGTCAACGCAGGCGCCAAGCGCGCATGCCCACCCACCGACATGGCCGGCGGCAAACTCACAGAGCGCGGCCCGTGTGCCTCGCGGCAGGGCGTGTCGAACATCTGCTTCCCCCGCACCGACCCGACCATCATAGTAGCCGTCGTGTCCGCGGACGGCGCCAGGATCCTGCTCGGCAGGAGCAAGCGTTTCCCGCCGCACTGGTACAGTACGTTGGCTGGGTTCTTGGAGCCGGGCGAGTCGATCGAGGAGGCGGTGAGGCGCGAGGTGTGGGAGGAGAGCGGCGTGACGTGTAGTCGGGTGGTTATTCACAGCTCGCAGCCGTGGCCGTTCCCTGCGAGCTTGATGATTGGCGCCATCGCGCAGGCGGCTCCCGGCGAGGGCGAGAGGATAGACTTGGGCAACGACCCCGAGCTGGAGGATGCAAAGTGGTTCCCGATGGAGACGGTGAAGGAGGCGCTGGAGAAGGGTGTGTCTGGTCTGGGAGAGCCGGCGCCTGAGGGCTGGGCCGAGGGCAGTCTGCGGCTGCCCCCTCAGACAGCTATTGCCAACCGCCTCATGACTGCCGTGTGTGAGGGGTTCGTGGGCACCTCGCCGAAGATCTGACAGACTCTCGATCGATCAAGATTTGCTGAAGCAGGGCATTGTTGACGGGCGATTTGGACGCATCCTTATTATATAACCTACAGTAGATACGAGCGAAACGTGATGAAATAGATAGACTTGATGCTTACTTTTGAAACCACGCCGCTCTCGCGCCACACAATGGCCGAATTTGACGTGGTAGGTTATCGGCAACAGGTGACAGGATACCAATTACCCCACAGTTGATGTTCCCACAATCGATCGTCTCAAAGTCAGTTATCCCATAGTCGATTATTCCATACGCGATGATCGCATGGTCGATTATCCCAAAGTGGGTAGTCGCAAAGTCGATTATTCGACACTCAATTATCAGAAGTCGTGTGTCCCGAAATCGAGTGTCCCAAAGTCGATTAAACCAGCGTCGATTATCCTGGTTGTTCCAAGGTTAGTCTTCCCATGGAAAGTTATCCCATGACTTGTATACCACGGGAGAAATTTCCAAGGATTCCTGTCGAGTGCGAGTTGGCTCTCGCAGAATCGTCTCTGGCTCGGGCTTGTGGCTGAGACTGTGGCGTACGAAGACCAGTGAAGGCCGCGCTACTCTGTATCCGTCACTAGCGCCTAACAGGATCTGATATTTAAACGCAGCTGCGCGGCGTCGTCTCTCTATCTTCTCTTTTCTTTTTCCTTCTTTACATCAGTAGATCTTCGAGAACCACACCGTCAAGTGAGGTTTTCAAGAACTTAACCAATCGAGGCTCCGCTACGGCGGCTTGCTGAGGATTATCCCTTATTCTCTATGGATTTTTCTCCGTTCCCGGCCTCGTTCATTATTAGCACCACCTAACTGCCAGGCACGTCGTTACCAGGTACCTTGCGGTGGAATGGTTGCGACATTTCAACAACTCGTAGTGATTGGATTAGCAGACTTGTCCAGTCTATGCGTAGCAAACGGACGATGATAGACATGGGTGCATAAGTCGGATGAGCTCAAATTCGGTGGAGGCAGGAGCGATGCGCCGCTGTATTCGTGCCTGCCTCATCGGGTCCGCGCGCAGAGTTTTTATATGCGATGCAAAGGGGCTTTTGCGCCGTTCTCCGAAATTTGCAGCAAGTTTTACTTGCAAGACGCCGGTATGATCTTGCGCGATGTGAATTCGCGTCTGGAAAGGCGACGATCGAGACGTCGAAAGCTTGACAGGCCCATTGGCAAATCTTCATTGCAAGCATCTTGCGGAGGGAGCGATAGCGTGCTCTCGACAGCCTCATAGAGGTACATAGCATCACGGCTCATCTCAATAGAATTTCATACTCACCTTGAGGATCTCAAGCAGTCTCCTAATTCTGTTCAAATGCTGTCCTGCTGCAAAACTGTCTTTGCCGTCTCAATTTTCAATCACGTGACTCGAAACAGTCTAGGCTGGTGAAAAGTTGGCGACCCCACAGTGGAACTTCGACTTGCTCGCCAGACGACGACAACCCGCCCTTTTTCTCTCTTTCGCATCAACCATCAACGTACGCAGCAATCCTCACCATTAGAACTCTTAGATTTTCTACTGGAAGACCGTCAGAATGTCCAAGATCACGGTCGCCGGAGTGCGTACGCACGTCCAAGAGCTCCTTGAGTACTGTCAGTCATATCCCATCCTCCGTCGCCATCGCCATCGACATCGCCACCGCTCTCACGGGCGCCCTCGCCAAGCAAACCACTGACAATGACCGCCCACAGCCACCGAGACCAAGAAGCGCAACTTCCTCGAGACTGTCGAGCTACAGATCGGCCTCAAGAACTATGACCCTCAGCGTGACAAGCGTTTCTCGGGCACCGTCAAGCTGCCCTCCGTGCCCCGCCCTGGCATGTCCATCTGCATCCTCGGTGACCAGCACGATATCGATCGTGCCAAGCACGGCGGTGTTGACGCCATGTCCTCGGACGACTTGAAGAAGCTCAACAAGAACAAGAAGCTCATCAAGAAGCTCGCGCGCAAGTACGATGCCTTCATTGCTTCCGACAGCTTGATCAAGCAGATTCCCCGTCTGTTGGGTCCCGGTCTGTCCAAGGGTATGTTCTCATACACTACGATCCATACATCCTACATATGTGACAACTGCTCTAACACAACATGACAGCCGGCAAGTTCCCCACTCCCGTCTCGCACGCCGACAACCTGGGCGACAAGATCACCGAAGTCAAGTCCACCATCAAGTTCCAGCTGAAGAAGGTTCTCTGCATGGGTGTCGCTGTCGGCAACGTCGGCATGACCCAGGAGCAGTTGGTCGGAAACATCATGTTGGCCATCAACTACCTTGTTTCCCTGCTGAAGAAGGGCTGGCAGAACGTTGGAAGCTTGACCATCAAGGCTTCCATGTCTCCTCCCAAGCGCATCTTTTAAGCTTGTCGCGATTTGTGGCGGTCTTCACTATGGGTATCGGTCTTTGCAACGTTAGGAAGATAGAACCATGGCACGCTGGGATCTAGCTAGCTAGCAAACAGCACAATACGAACAAAGATACGCGACAGTCTCGATCGAGTCTGCGATCTGGAAATTTTTGGCTTCGCCTTCTGCTTGTCTTCTGTGATCTACTTGTCTGCCTTTTCCTGAGCTGTCTGGGACAGGGCTATGCTGACTTGACAGCGTTCTCGGAATGAGTGGCGTATTCAAGGTGACGTCTTTGCCTGTAATTGGACAATCTTTGTGCATTTCTCTGATAATGCTGACAGGCATTCTCATCTAGCGCTCTTTCAGAGGAAGCATGCTCAACCAACGCAACATCTGTCACGAACATCTCGTCACCTTTCGAGACGTTCCGCAGCACCGACTTGACTGCAGCCGCGAGACAGGCTTGGCTGTTGCTCATGCCGGTAAATCGAACCAAACATCCGCACCAAGCGAATGTTCCTTGGACGTGCAAGCTGAAGAGAAGGTGTCCGAGCCCCAGTGCGTTTGTCTCGTATCGCGCTGCGCGTCGAATTCGTGTGGCTCACGGCTGAACGGAGGCTGGGTCTGCTGCGTCCTGTAGCTGACCGACGCGAAGACGCGCGGAGCAGGGAGGTGTGTTCTCCCTTAACCACCAGTTCACTGCATCACATCTCGTCGACTGGAGCTTGTGGCGACTAGCTCGTTGACGAGTGCACGGGGCGTGGCGAAGCGCTGTGCTTTTGTCCCGTCACAGGAGGCAATCTATTTCGGAAATAATATCGTTCACTCGTATGTTGCTGAACATAGACCGAGAGCGCTAGCCTTGAATCTGGACCGCGCGTATCACGGAGGTGAATGTTCAAAGACCCCGAGTGCTCGCTCTGGCTTATGGTGCGTGGGCAAATACAGGCCTAGCATTCGCACCAAAGAGGAGCAGCAGTGCTTCTGGGTGTCTCTGAATTCGAGACATTTTGTTTATGGGATGGATCTTGTCTACCGCATACATCTTGACTGACATCCATGCTTCTCACCGTGGAAATTTTGTGTTTGGGGCATGACATTTGCCAAACACGTTTGTTTGTTCGTTCTGTACTATAAGCAAAAAAAAAAAAAAAAAAACGTTTGGCATCAAGCGAACATAAAGCGTTTTTCATACTATTAAACATTACTACGAACAGCCACATTTTGTCTTACCCTATACCGTTTTAGGTAACAAATTGGGCCCACGATAGCTTCATTTGGGACTGCGACGCTCGCAATAGCTTCATTTGAAGGGGCTTCTTCGCCTACAACCCTTCAAAAGTAACAAAGCCTACAACGATACCTTAAGCCGATAAATCTCGAATAATCTATATCACACCGCTCCATTATCCCTCCGCCACTATTGTGTTGTGCTAACTACCACGGGAAAAAAGGCCTAATTGGGTAAGTAATGGGGGCTAAACAAACGCTAAACGTTCGTCTATTTAACGAGTCGCAAGACGAACGTTCTGTTTAGCGATCTAAACAGTGTTCGGTCGTGCCCTATTTGTGTGTGACAATGAAGCTCGAGATGGAGGCTCTTGGGATGAGACATGGCCGAGCCACCGATTATAATTAGAAGTTTTCGATTCGGCTCGCGGATCCGTTTTGAACGGCCAGTCGCAGTACGGGATGCAGCCCTAGCACGCCACTCAGCACGACTTCCCCAGATTTCGTGGGACCCACACGTGGTCATTGGAGGCTCTTGTGGCTAAGACAAGGGTTCACACTCAGCAGTATTCCAAATCGGCTTGCGAAACCTGTTGAACGGCCAGTCGCAGTACGAGATATTGCCCTGGCAGTCCACCCAAGACAACTTAGTAGCCATCCCGTCCATCTGTGCGTTTCTGGATGGATTTGAGGTGGTACAAAGAGATCGAGTGTCTGATCTGCAGAACGACAAAGGAACTGTCAGATGCGCTTGGCCGGCATAGCCTTCCTGATCAAGGCGAGAACCCGGGTTTTCTAGACGTTGAAGCGATCGAATTCTCCGAAAACGTTCAGCGATTGGCTACTCAGCGGGTCGATCATTGTGACAATCCATGGCTTTACCACGCCCACCCCGCGGATCCTGAAACGTCGCGGCGGACCGTCCTGGAAGCCTTGACAGCTTCTATCTTCGACGACATCTTGGTTCTCGATGACCATGTTCACGAATAATGCGCCTCCCATTGGTCATTTGCGAGTCGTCGGTGCCATGATCTTGATCCTGCACGCTGCTCATCCCAGTGTCCTGATGTAAGGGACAAATCTCTACCACTATCGGGACTGGCTGAGGCCCTCCGGAGCAGCACAGTCCCTGGCCGTAGCGTCTGTCAACGTGGGCTACAGTATTCTCCGAAAGCCGGAACTTTGCGGAAACAAAGTTGCGCATGCATTGCCTGTTGGCGAAGAGAAGGCGATCAAAAGGCTCAAGGCTCAAGGGTCAAACCCCGCGGCAAGGACGCCTCTGCGTTCCGCGATGTTCTGAAACGAGATCGAAATCTCATTGAATACCATCACAGCCGGGTGATATCGATACGAAGATATCGGAGCCCTCCACAAGGCACTGGCGAACACGACTTCTCGCAGCGTTGGCCCTCTCAGGTCATTCTAGCGAGCATGCCATGCGCACCAGAATTTGGAAAGGTATTCGAAGGCTGATGCTGGATCGCTTCTAAGACACGCAAAAGAAATCCCTCAGCATCACATAGAGACATCCAAGATGCACCCGACACTGCAGCGAGGATAAAGCGCCAGCTTCTATGAAGCACCTATATCAAGTGGCTCTTGATGTAACCCAGGGCACAGCGTCTTGTGACAGATTGTCATCGCAACAATTGTGTGTCAAATGTCATGCCGTGACGCATAGTAAGTTCGGTTGTATCAAGGATGCCATTCGTGCTAGCGCCATCGCGGCTAGAGTGGAAGCTGGAACTCAACTATGTGCTGGGCAGCCGGGCGGCCGGCCTGCTGGCTGGCTGACCTGTTTGGCGCGAACGACGTCTGTGCGCCGAGTGGTTGAAACGCTGGAGACCTCGAAGCTAATAGCGGCAGACTTCTGAGGAGCACCTGTGATGTCCCACCCGAGTTTTGAAGGCACACATCGCTGACGGAAGTATTCTCCAGATGAACGAATCTATACGGAACGAGTCACCAGTCACCTACGCTTCCACAACGGATCCGGGTCGGCCGGGCGTGCGACTTCTAAGATTAGGTTAATCGTGTGTTTAATGTACAACGCCCATGCATGGACGGCGTACGTGTTCGTCCGTGTGATAGAGCAGCACATCACGCTGTCAAGAGGGCATCACGTGAAAAGGCTGGATCACAAAACTTACGGAAAGTTGCCCATCCGATTGCGCCTTTACGCGTCACCTATGGTGCTGAGATCTCAGGAAAGTACCAAGCCGCGGGAAGAGGGTATGATCGCGAACCCCAGTTGGCTGAGAGTAAGAGCACAGAGGTCCGTGACAGGTCTGATGTTGTAATACACTCTTTGTTCGCACGATGGTCAAGGCTTCCATCCTATGTGGCCATACTCATTCCACGCTTGCCCAGAGGCATACCGTTGCCGAGACAGCCTACTCTATGAGAGGCTGTGACTGGATTCTGGCCGGTGGCGGCGTTATAGACTTCATCTGATCTGTGCTCGCACCCCCAAGACACGTGACGCCGGGCTTCCGGGGTCAGATGTGTCTTGACTGATTCATATCAAGAGCCTTTCCTCTCATATTTCTTGCTTTGACCCAATGTTACTTTCCGATTTCGAGGGCAGACCGGCTTCCGGCTTTGGCTCGACACATTTTCCGCACTCCGACTCCGATACTCAAACTGAGCGGGATCTGGTGTGGTCCCAATCAGTGTTGGGTTAAGCATCTGATCGATTTTGTCTTCTTCACCAGGAAACACTGCGTCCCTGAACAGAGCCGACACCCTATGTTGGACTGGTCGTGACCCTGACTACACGGGCACGAGCCCAGAAAGCCAAATTCAACATGCGGATTCCCGATGCATCAGTCATAAGCAGCTGGCCGGTACCAAACTACACCAACCCCGAGACGTTCGGGCCTGCGGCCTACATCGTCATCGGGACCCTACTCTTTCTGGTCACTGTCCTGCTAGCCATCCGGATATACGCTCGAGTATGGATCTCAAAAGGATTCGGGATGGACGACGTCCTCATCTTGCTCGCCTATGTAAGCACGTCCTGTCACTCTTTCCACGCAATATGTTTTGACCTGAATCAGGTACCCACGGCGGCCTTCGCTGTCCTCAGCTTTGTTGCTCAAGCGGAATTTGGCCTCGGGAAGCATGCCTGGGACGTTCTCCTCGAGGACTTCATGCCCACTATTCAGATGAACCTGGCCTCGCAGCTGATGTTCGATCTCTCAACAACACTGACGAAATTGTCGATTCTGGCTCTCATCTGGCGCGTTGTGTCCATTGATAACAGCCCGTACCGGTACGCGGTGATATTCATCACGACCATCGTCGCTGTGGATGGCTTGGTATTCTTCTTCCTCACCCTGTTCCAATGCAAACCAGTCGATGCATACTGGACTTTTTCCATTGCAGAACAGGAATGCATTGATGAGCGGGCGCATCTTCTTGCCGCCGGCATCATCAACACGACGACCGACTTTCTCCTTGTCATCCTGCCGATACCATCGATCCGGCGAATGAACTTGCCGCGCAAGCAACAGATCATTGTGGCTAGTCTGTTTGCTGGCGGGCTCTTTGCGACGGTGGCAGGGGCCGTAAGGACCTACATCACATTCCAGTTCCTCGACGCCTCGAACGCGGACCTGACGTTTACTGGGATCCCAGTATTGATCGTGTCCGCACTGGAACTATTTATTGGCATTGTGAGTTTCACTCGCTTGACGGGTTTCCTCTTCGGAAAGAATCATACGCTGACACACATTTCCCTCAGATGTGCGCATCCATCCCGCCCACCAAACCATTCTTCGCCAGATACCTCCCCAGTGTATTAGGCACCCCGACTTCCTGGCTCTCACGTACCGGCCGAACACGCACTACTGTCGCACCGACAGCAAGCCAAAAGTTGGAGCCAGACTATTGGATGGCGACCACGCGGGACTCGACCATCGCCGACCAACACGATGTCAAGTCGCCACTCGTCCTACAGATGCGTGACGTCCCGCCACTACGCGACATGCCCACTCCCTTGCGCTCATTACGCACAAAGTCTACAATGAAATCTATTTCAGTACAAGCATCCAACGACCTCAAGTCGAGGAACTTTGCCTGGCCGTCACAGCAATCAGACTACTCGATGTTCAGCACCACGACCGCCTCGACAGGCATTTTAGACCATCCTCCGTCGGGCGTCCCGGCGGGACCGGGTCTCCACCCGTTGAGCCCGATAAATTTGAATAAGCCGCTGCCACGGCTCGGGCCACCGTCGGGCTCGAGATGGGCTACTATAGATGAGGGGTTGGACTGGGAGGAGAATGATGCGAGGAGGACTACGTCGACGAACATGCTGAGTGTGTACAAGCTGGTGCCCCACGAGGATGGTCGCATCAGTGTGCGTATAACGAGGGAACCCGATGAGGGCCCGTGGACACTGAGCAGCTAACGTGTAGCCAATCTAAGCCATCTTTTGGCAACAAAATTCATGACGATCACCACGCACGCCCAAGCACATGCATAGTCTGGCGACGTGTGTTGCCCTCCAATGATTGCATTGCCGCACAGGTAAACCTTTTCCCCACCATATCATATGTTCGACAATTTGTACTCGCCAACAACGTTACCGTATAACCGAGCGCGAAGGATGTGCTTCCGTCATAACCAAGGTTTTATTGAGTGATATTGCACGAGTTGGCATAGTATAGCAGATAGTTCTATACGTCTCAGCTGTCGTCAACGGTTTTCATCAGGCCTCATCGACAAACTCCAGATCCAAGAATTATATAGCTTGACAGCGATAACAGTGACACGCCAAACTCACTCCCCAACGAACCATGGCTCTCGTGACCTCTGCCAGTGTTCGAAACGATGTTTACCAAACGCTGATTTGCAGCGGCGCAAGCAGCGGGAAACATCGCCACGATCATGAACGCCACTACATACAACCAGGGCGCACGCAATGCATGACGGCCCGGCGGCCTGCAAATTCAATGTATGACAGCTACGACTGGCTGCCCAGGTGACCGTTCTCGTTGGGCGGGCGAGCACATCGGGTGAAACCGCGTCGTCCGCCCGGCCGCGAAGCCTCCCGTTGTTTCGTCAGTCAAATATTCAGATGAACTCTCGGCCGCGGACGACGTGCAAGAAATAGGTTCGTACCGTTGCCGAGTCTTATGCGCGCTTTGCCTGTTGTCGCTGTGGTTGTGCTGGTAGGATGATGCTGATGCTTGGGGATGTCCAGGTTGTCGGCGGCAGTGAGCTATCTGGAGAAGAGCATAGGCAGCGCTTGACAAGTGATGATGGCGTAGATGGTCGTCGATTTGTAGAGAGACAAGGTTATACCTCCATGTATGCTGCGCAGTCTGTAAGATGGTGTCTAGCAAGAAACTTTTGAGTCTACGGGAAGAGTTCGCTCGACCGAGCTCGTTGCGATGAGGATCAGACACAATGTCAGACTAGGGACGTTACCTTTGAGCCAACTAGTCCAGCCTGAGCACAGTGAGACTTTCTCTTACGTGATATTCTGTTAGCTATTTGTGGTACATAGAAATACGTGCGAGCTAAGTGTGCACATCCCATCTTCGGCCACAGGTGTGCACATGGCCATGAGCACCGGGAAGTGGTAACTGCGCGCAGAGATGCATTGGCACCGTCGCCGGGGAAAGAAAACACAAAGTAGATCAATATGTAGATGAAGGACTGCTCACTGCGGTCACGGAGTAGCTTGTGATGAAAGACCAAGCATGTCAACTTGACATGCTCTCCTCGACTTCTACGCAATAGCCATGGGACCGCATTCCTTAGTCCGGGCATCATGATCAACAACTTTCCTGGAATCGACCAATTGGTCGCCCAAGCTCGGGGCACACAAGCCCGATCATCCACCACGGCCGGCCACGCTCCTCACGCTCCTCATACCCCTCACCGCCCTCCAGGCGGGGGGCTCCAGAACGGGCGAGCCTCTCACCGAGCCCAACGCAGCCCAACCACGCCAACCACCAAACGCTGTGGAGTCTCACTGCCCCTACAGACCTATGCGGCGTGACAGCAAAAGGCCGCAAAAGCCCGACGGATCGGCGAGAGCGCAGCCATTGGGCACGAATGCCTCGGGCCAGTGGCGAGGATTGGGAGGTAATAGAAAACAGATTATAGCGCTGAGGGTGCACGAAAAATACTAGCTCGTGAGAGGACAGACGGTGAAGCGATACATGCATATATAGTCTCTGGTTTCCTCGTTTGGCAAACTTTGTGAGGGGGCTTTCGAGCTCGTGGTCCACTCAGGCGGTGGTGTTCGCCGCGTGTTCTACAGGGGCCGTCTCGACGATTTTATCTCTCTCCTACCATTGCATCACATCCTGAGGGCGGCTCATTCGAGACGGCCGAGCATGCGCGTCGCATCATGAGAACAAGTAACAGGTCTCGCAGTGACCGAAGCGAGAGGGCAGCAAGTTTCGATGGGAATTCCATTGCTCGACGGGATTGAAGTCCTCGCAGCGTCATTTTTAACATCATTCAGCCATGTTGATCTAAGGAGATGTGAAAAGCAAATTCAGGACTTTGTTTCTATCAACAGGTGACTAAATACAAACGACAGCATAAGAAAATCCAAAACTATTGCGCAACGTCCACGCAAGCATGGAGTATAGCAAGAACAGATCCAAAACACCAAACGCCTTTTTTTGCCCAACCAATCTGTGGTTCTCAGCCGCAGCTCAGTAGTTGTTCTGTCGTCCAATGGAAGGTTGCCCTTCAGTACAATTCTACTGTAACCTTTTACATGCTCGTTCAATCTTCGTTCTTCCCGAAATCTCAGCGCGATGGTCGTGCATGCAAAGCAGCCCGCGGCCGTAACTCCAGGCGTATCGCACTGGCGCGGCTCAACCCTTCCAAGGGTCCGTCCGGCTTCAGAGTTTGCGTGATTCCTCGACGGGTAGCTGGCTGCTCCTCAATCTGGGGTGCGTCCTGTTGGGCAATGGCCGGGTCTGGCGACCTCCTCCAGCACCGTGGCTCCTTCAGACCTGAGCGGCTTGCTCGATCCCCGTGGAAACTTTTGTGTACATGCGAACGATGGCGAATCCAGTTCCCATATGGTGAGATTCTCCGACTCTCGTTGCGTTGCATCACACAAGTTTTTTTTTATTGGCATTCGTTTGACCTAGAACGTGCCCTGGAAGTGACAGCTTTGTGTCCTTGTTCCGTTGAAATGGTCGTGTGGTGCGGCTGCCAGGTAGACATTCATTCATCCTGATTGCTGTACGAAGTGGCCAGCGTCTTGGGCAGCCATCAGCTCCATGTGGATCCTGGTCAAAGAGTCCAATTCCTCCCTGGCACGGTTGATGTAGCTCATGACATTGGGATCCTCAGGGTTGTCAAATCCGGACATGAGGGTGGGAAGGCCAGCCTGGATAGCACGCCAGTCTTCTCGCAGCTTGATCGTGGGATCAATCTTGATGACCTGTGGTTCGGCCTTCGGGCTGGACTTGCGGGACTTCGGAGACTTACGTCCACTGGTGTTCCTGGCGGTAACGTCGGTCTTTCTCTTCCTGGCTTTGCCGGAGTCCTTTCCGCCGTCATCCTCTGGAGGAGGAGCAGCATTGTGCACGCGGTGCATGTGATCATGGAGGTTCCACTTGCGAGGAAATCCGTTGCCAGGCTGAGCTCGGTCGCAGCCTGCATAGGTGCAAGGGTAAGGCTTGGTACCATGGCCGTGCATGCCGTGGGCTTCCCTTTCGTGGCGAAGCAAACAAGCAGTGGAAGAGAACTTAAGCTCTCTACAAACATCAAGCTTGCAGCGGTATGGCTTCAGGTGAGAGTCCACGAATTTACTGGGCATTGCACGTTAGTGGCGGTCTCATGCATATCGGCAAAGTTACTTACTCATAGTTGCACTTGAGCTTCTCAGGGCGGTGGTTGCAGCACTGCTCGCCTTCCCATGGGCAGTGGTAGAGGCCATCGGCCTGTGGGTAAGCATTCTTGTATAGGTGGTGATCCCTGGCTTCGCCTTCGCTGCTAACGCCAGCCCAGTCGTTCATCTGAATCTGCTCATCTCCCACAACGGTTGACACGCTACCATCCATGTCTCCGTTTGGCAACGGACCGATCATGGTGAAGTTGTCCAAGGTCGGGATAGCAGGAGATTGGGAAGAAATGCTAGTCATGGGAGAGTTGTGCATGTTCAGGGACCAGGCATCATCTCGCGGTGGCGTGTTGGCATCGCTGTAGCTTTCGAACGACTCTGTGGGAGATCCGGAAAGGCTGGTGTCGAAGTCCAGGGGAATAGTGCTGGGGTCCACATGATGGTTCATGCCGAAGTCGTTGTTGAAGACGGACGGAGCTCCTGAAAATCCATCCATACGGGCGTACATCATCTCCGGCGACGTGACCAACCCATTGGGATGTTGAAACATGAATGGAGAGGGATCCATCATACGGCCATTTCCTTGGATTCCATCCGGGATTGTGGACGCATTACCTGTCATGTCAAAGTTTGACACTTGCATATTGCCATGTGCTATAGCCTGCAGAGTTGGCCGGCTCTTTGTTGAAGAGGATTTGGTGACCCTGTGGCTTGTGGCAGATCCCTTCGAGGAGATGCGGCGCATCGGCTCAGCCTTGTGAGTCTTGACACCAACGACTGCGGGAGCAGTCGGCATCCATGTCGATTGAAAATCATCCGTGGCATCCATGTGGCTTCTCCCAGGGTAAGGACCCATGGTGAAAGTGTAATCCTCGGAATCTCCTTGGTCTGCAAAGAAGTTCTGTGGCCCTTCTACTGTCGAAGCGTCCCATGTTGATCCCGAAGGATCAACTGATGGTCCTGTTTGAGAAAAAGGAAAGATTCCGGAAGCATTGGAAGACATGGTCTGTGAGTAACTGTATTCGCTGAGTCGACGGTCAGTGTTCTGTGTCTCCATGACCATCGTGAAAAGCAATAAATCAAAAGCAAATTCCTCAAGTGGCACAACTTTGTCCTGTAGCAAGGTATTAGTTTCTACATCCGGCAGCGTATTCTAGTGATGGGAATTTACAGACCAAGTGAGGCAACGGTACATGAGAACCAGAAGCCGGTTCCAGTTCCGTAGGTCCATGGCAAAGTAAAATCAAGACAGTCCGGGCTCCAGCAGAATTGCAAAACCAAAAAACGGCCGAGGTTCAGGCGAAGAACAGAAAAGCATGACGGTATGTGGGATGTTCATCAGGATCCGTAGCGACAGTCGTCCATAGCGAGGTGACCAGGGATCCATGACAGCGTCATGTGTCGTGTGAAAACAAGAGCAAAATCAGTCCATCCGGTAGGTTCTTGGTAAAACAGCGAGTCGTTGGAGCCGGGGAGTCGTACGTCAAATCAGGCCGCAGAAAGCCAAGTTGTGCTAAAGTCAAGTCCAGTGCAGCTGCAAAAGCAATCAAAATACAACAGGTGGCAATGGTACCCAGCGCTTTCTCCAGTGCAGCGACAACGTGAGCCTGGCGCTCAAAAAACAAGAGCCATGCGAAGTCCAGTCCATGGTAGATTTTCGAGACAAGTACCAGGTGTGAGAAGAGTAGAAGAATCAAGGCATATCCAGTATTCCAGAGGGACTTCTCCTAAAGGCTTTCCTGCTGCTGGTCCGCGCATCCAGGGCCATACTTACCAGGGCATCACAAGTGACGCTTGCGTCATGAGACGTCAAAGATTGCTTTGATTGGACCATATCAGGTATGATTTTCCAGTGCTTAGACCGGCTGGTCTAGCTCCATGATCCGCATGTGCGACAACAAGGCCGTGAAGGTATGTGGTCCGTGAGATCCTGGTGTGCTGGGAGAACTGATCCATCCGAGTCCTTCGAAAGTTCAGGCACGGTGACCCTGGAATCCCGAGGTTTTCTTTCCTTGGTGGTTTTGGTCGACGAGTGGGAGGTCCCGCTCCAGGTAGCAGGTCCGGTTCCAGAATCCAGGTGGCAGATTTGAATGGAAAGTCCCACATTCATCTAGATGCCAAGCTCCAAAAACACACATAACGCCTCCGGGAAATATTGCTAGACAAAAGAAAGAAGAGGGCAATATACCTAGAAGGGCTCTGCATTCTGCTGTTGTTCGAGTGCATAGAGTATCCAGACATGGAGTCCACACGGTCTGATCTGGCCACGGCGGGCATATTCCTGTGGGGTTTTCCAAGAGCGGGTGGCTCAAATCCTCTGGTTGATAGTGGAGGTATCCCAACACTTGACAAATTGGTCTGTGTGATACACCTCGATGGGTATAATCCTGAATGGCACAACGGAGTGTTGTGTGGTGTCTCTCTCGCTGATGCACAGCAGAGACTAGTGTCCTCAAGGCAAGACAACCGGCAAATATCCAGAACGGCCTGTTCTTTTTGCGGTTGTTGTTGATGATAGTCGGAAGCTCAAGACTGCTGGAGGCAGATGAGAAGAAATCCTATGTGGAGCAAGCAGCGCTTGTTGGAGCCGAGATGTGAGCAGCAGGGCTGAACTTTGTTTTGAAAATGTTGTGCGAGTCTTTGATATTGAATAATGATGTGGTAGGTGGTAGATCAGCAGTTACAACCAGGTGGAGTTCGAATGGATTGATGTTGGGCAGAAACGGGTCCGGCTGGGCAAGATGCGTGAAAGTGACAATGTTTGGGAGAGGAAGGAGAAGGATGGCCAGGCAGGGCTCAAAGTTGGGCATCGTTGGGTTTTAAAGTTGCAGGTGCGGCCGACAGGGCATGGCCTGTGGCAGCGCGTAGGAACCTCTTGGAAAAGCAGGAGGTGAGACGAGATTGGAAAGACCCACTCCTCATGAGCTGGCACCAGGCTGGCACCTGGCCGGCACCTTCCCTACAGGCCTTGACTTGCTTCACTCCCCTGTTCCGCGGGTTTGAGCACACTGCATCCCTGCTCATGACTGCCAATGACGCCCCTTGCCAGCCCCCCTCCTTTTCTCGTGACTTCACGCTCCCGAGGTTGTTCCCCCGCTTTCATCTCCTTCACTCGTCCACCACGAGCCACCACGCGCGCGCCGTCCACAGCTCCAGCGCCGCTGCAGCGCCGCTGACTCTCTTGCTCACGCCGACCACCACGACAACCTGCTCAAGATCTCAAGAACAGTCCAGACCCGCTCACGATGCACCTCATCGCAGGCTGTCACATTGGCTGCAGGAAGACAGCTGTCGAATCGTGAGGGGGCTCGCTGCCGCTACCAATACATCGAGTGCCATTTTGCTTCTTTCCTCACGCCGTCGTGCCGGTGGCTGGCAGGCTGGCAGCCGGCTGGTCAGCTTCACCCCATCTGGCCATCTTTCAGCAAGCTCGCGGCAGCTGCACGCCTGCACGCGCAGGACGCGCAACAACTACTTGATTTCAGAGCTGTACCGGGCCATTCTGGGCGCTGTCCCAGCCAATGAATTGCCGTGCGAAAGTCTTGGGATCTCTTGACGCGGCTCTCCACTGGTCAGCCAGGATATTGCGACGACAACGCATCCATGCACGCTACCACCCTTTTCCAACGCCAAGCCTTGCGCATAATTGCTCTTCGTCCGGGAATTTCGGCACGCCTTTTCCCACACACTCGCGAGAGGGCTCTGTTGGTCCTATCAATTCTGCTGGTTACCCATCCGAATGCCCCGGCGCCTATGTCGGCGACATTGGGGTGCACTAAACGCCCTCAGGAGTCAGTAGCATAAGACTCAGCGACCAGCGCGTGTCGATCTGGGCTGGCCACGCGTACGATATCGGTATTTGTGCCTTCCATTTGCCTTTCAAACCGCCATCTTAAAGCGCCATGAGGTGATATCCATTGCGCACGGTATCCCAAGAGGTCGATCGCTACCATGGCTAGCTGGTTAAGGAAAGTTCCTCAGCCCTCTCCTGTCGATCGTTGCGGTGTAGAGCACTGGCTCACACCTCACATCAGGGACGAAACACACCTGTGCGCACGTGGCCGCTAGTAATGCAGTAGCAGTCATCTGTACTATTCGTACCGAGGGCACAGGGACAACGTTCAGCCGAGCAGATTGCTAGCAGGTGCTGTGATTTGTGATTTGTGCTTGAGGCTCACCACCAACGAGTGGCTGGTGATTCATCACAAAGACAGCCCGCTTTGCACTGCGATGTGACGCAGCATTGGAGTCGCCCCGACGATTCGAAAATACACAAACATGACCATCCCTGGAGCGCTTGGCAAAGTCGCTCGAGTCCAATACGCAGTCCGTGCAAGCAACTTTCAGCATGAGATTCAGCAGATCGAATCGGATCTGCTGATTTCAGCTCAACCCTGTGGGATGATGGACAAATTGGCTCGAAAGTTGCAACTAGCGGACACTCGATAAGAGACTCGGACTGTTTGTCAATGGACGCTGCTTGGAGGATACCAGAGTGGCCATCGATTCAATTTCGTTGCGTCTACCAGTACAGAATAGGTGGACACGAAGGGCAACTGCGCTCGGGTTAGTCATCCGCGACAACACCACTTGGAATAGACGATGAAATGCACAACATGGCACAAAAAGTGCTCGAGCGGTCTCTCATATGAGGCCGCCCAGTGCGTCATTGCGCAAATGATTTCATAAGAATCCCAATGGGACCCATTGATCTGTCCAACAGGAGATTACCGCACCATAGATCAACATACTTCAGCAGGCCTGACTTTTGCCTCTAGTTCGGACATGGTCGTGCCGGGCCCTCTTCGGCACGCCTTCCTGTGTTGTTTTGCGACTTGCGCAGCATCAGAGGGTGGTCGCGGGATGGCTGGTTTCACTCCGCCCCAGTGCCAGAGATTGCGCTCGTGTGCCCTCGTCGTGGATGATTTGAGACCTCGGCCACACACCCAATGTCCCACTACCAATCTACGTTCTCACACGACTGGTCGGGGTTGCGGATGACTATGATCAGCTGCCATTTGGAGAGAACACATCAGCACACGCTGCTTGAGTCCAAAGGGACTAGAACACGGCGCCAAGCATCTTTGGCGTTCATGGTGGACGACACAACCACACACACTTGGGCACTCCCACCGATCTCGTCGATTGGCACGGGGAAGTCCCCGCTCCGACAATTCCTTGGAGTGAGGACAGCTGAAGAATTGATAGCTCAGCCCAAGCACTGCAGCCCAGGCGAGGGTGTCCGGTTGTCCTCGCTCTGGCTCTGCTCTCCGAGTCGTTCTTCCAAGTTGATGAGGCTGACATTGCAGGCGATTTTAAGTTCAAGGTGGTGGCCGTCTTCGGCCTCTCAGCTCATGTCCTCGGTCTCTACACCATGCACCAGCGAGAGGTCTCTCCAGGAGTTATCATCTCTCTTGGACGTTTCTCCTGATGTAATTTCACTCTACGAAACTTGCACCAGGACATGTGCTTGAGATCTTACTGTTCCAAAGCACACCAGGACGTGTGCTGTCAGTCTCTCATCTGCCTACGTGGCCGTATCTGGACACGCCTTATGGTGATGGTGTGTCGTCACTCATGATCACCGGGCGTCGCGATGAAGTCGCACTTGCTCGGACTGAGAAGGTCATCTCGTAATGAGGCAAGGGCGGCCATCACTTTTCCTGGCAAAGGCATGCATTCACTGGCTGAAGGACAGTCACGAAGGAGGCAATGTCATTGATTTCGAGGTCAGATCGACGACAAATCAGATCAAAGGCAAAAGGAGGTTCACTGACTGGGTTGCAATACGCCTGGCTGAGAGGTTCACGCGGAAACCACGTGAAAGAGGCATGCTTCTCAAGTACTCATTCCTTCATTCCGTCAGCTAATAATGTGCTTAGGGCTACCCATGGTCTAGAGGTGCTGTGAGCAGCTTTTCAACTCCGCACATGGCACGATACCCACAGAATTTCTGTGATCAGGCTGGGAATACATATGGCCCCGCCCTTGATATGGCGCCCGACAAGAGCGTAATGTGTCTGGCGTATCGCGTCGACAGACCCGCAAACAGGCTTGCCCGAATACATGAGGCTGTGACAGGCGCCAAAACATTGCAAACAAAACGGCCCGATCACAGAACAACGACACGATTATTCATCCGCCTGAAGTTCTAGAGCTGTGCCAGACGGAGCAACTCGGATTGTCACGGAACGGCGACTCCTCCGCCTGTTGCAAGCTTGTCCTGAAATATTGGGCTTCTGATATCTACGAGGCAGAACTGTGCCACGAGGTTGCAGTCGGCCCTCTCACGGACGTTAGTCGACCTCATCGCGGACCTCACCTAGGCTATGGGCATGTGCGACATCAGGCTGTCTACAATCACTACTGATCTTACCTGGTTCCTTTCGTCGGATATAGTGACCATGCAGCACGTCGGCGTCTGCCTGGGTGCACTGGGCTTTCACTGAAAGCAAACGACCGTGGTGTCGGTTTTGTGGCTGAGGGCGGCAACTTCGACTATTGCACTCTCAGAAGGGACATGGTAAGAGTGACACATGTTCTGACCAACTCCGAAACTCAGTGGCGGCCGAAGACTACTGCTGGTGAAGCGCAGCGCCTCTTGAGATGCGATCTGGTCATAAGTGCGTTCGACCCAGATCTCCCACCCAGTCGGAGATGTGGGAGTGCAACGCTGTGTCCGGAGTGTTCTTAGGCACCACAGCTGTGGTTTTCCGCTCAGATGGGATGCATATTGTACTCTTATGCGTTTCACACTGCGCGCGCCCACGGCCTCTCACACATGATGGGAAGTCCAGCGAAATTCTCGCGCACTCCGCAAACTCCACTGGACATTGGGGCAGGGTGACTCCTGTACCTAAAAGCGCAAGGAAGACGATGGCCGTCTCCACGCAAGTTGTGTCTAGAACCTGCCCAACATGCGATAACAAGCCGACCAGAGGATCGGCTGTACGACGTGGCCCACGAAGCGTCATTAGAGGAAGGCATGTGCGCCCGACGCTACTCGGTTCTGCCTGATGTGGAGACGAACGGCGATATTTCGTTCACCCATTTGAGCTATGGCCCTGGTGCTGGAGCCCTGTGACTTCGATGAATAGGTACGTCGTACGTACCCACTGCACCGCAGGTCACTATCTCAGAAAGGATTGATGGGACTGTGTGGTGAAGCACGCCTCTGTCAGGACAACAGCCACCTGACCATATCAGCCTTCTGAAAATGGTGGGTGATCAACCAGGTTCTTGGTCTCCAACCTGAGGACGGCACAGCGGCCTGCCTGCTAGGTCGCGCCGGCGACGCTAGGACGACGCACTGGTTCCTGAGGTACATCACGGGGTATGATTTTGAGTTGAAAGCTGACTGTTGGGCTGGTCGAGGCACTCCGATCAACTATTGCCTGCAACAAGCACTTACTGAGGAGGAAATATTGTAGGATGCAGCCCAACCAATCATACAAGCAGAGAGTGTGGCTGTGGACATTGGCGTGGCTTTCGAGCGTGAGTGGTCCTCTTCTTTGAGAAGTCGATATGGTCCTCAGTTCAAGCCTACTGGCACATACTGTACTACTAATCTCACAGCAGGTTCGGCTGCATGCGCAAGGCCGTCCACGTCTGCAGCGTTTCTGACGTTGATCAGGAGAATACGCCGCATCGTAGCCACACTGGAAATATCGGATGAACCCATGAGCAAAAACCAATAGCCATTTCTGATGACTTTTGTACAGGGGGAGGCACGCCAATACCCGGCGTGTGGGCGCCGCAGTACTGTTCTGGACTCGCTGAATCAGCAGGACTCGGCACTGTGATATGGGGAAAGCTGGGCAACGTCCGGCCCGCATGCTCACGCTTCTGCTGGGTTCTGATCGCTCGGATCTGGCCGACAGCCCTGCCAACCTGCGACGTCAGTGGTGCGCAGGGAACCCAGGTGCAATATTAACCCCATGTCCCAGCGCCTGAATGTGCAATTTTTTGGATTTATTTCTGGTGTCTGGACTTTGCTCTGTTGCGAGATGGACTGCTTCGCAGAACAGCTGAGACCTTGCGAACTGCGAGATGAGCAGTCAGTTTTGAAGTGCATCCTACCATCGTAATGTGGGCGTCATGAGCCTATCACTGGCCGTTCTTTAAAGTTCGAGCCATTGCTGTGTGAGACGACAGAGGTGATCTGGCATCAATGCCTCGTTGGGCTGCCGTTTTGCATGTTTCCTGGAACCCAACGCCCCAGTGTGTGTGTTGGCCGGCTGGCCACGGGTACCCAAAGCTTCCAGGCATTCCCTGCACCCCACTGCCATGTCTTTCTGCTCCAAGCCCACTTGGGCCATCTTTGGGCCACAACGCAGGAGATTGTCACGGCCCAACGGAGACTTCCCACATGGTGTCGCCCATTCAAGCTGACAGCCGCGCCGTCATGCCTTTCGAGTTCAGCCTCGTATTAGGGTGACAGCATATGCGGACCTTTACCACGGCGATTGTGCTGTTCTAGGGTCCTCCCTGAGCCGAGCCAGTTGTCCATCCACTTCCGCGTTTAGAGGCGCGCAGTTCCATCCATCCAGCCTGCACGAGACTGAAGTCAGGGCCAAAACATGTGGGCACGGCAGAAACCTGGTTGCTTCTTCCTAGACTTGGTACGCCCGACTTATTGATGCTGCACTGTCATCTCTCTACAGACATACTGAAGTCTCACAGCAGACGCGGCTTGAATTGTCAAGCCCCGCCTGATCCCGGCGTTGTGGATACTCTGGGTGGCGACTTTGTTTGAGCAGACCTCGCTCGCGCTGCGTTCATCAGTCTTTTGGTTCACGTCGGCGCTCTGCTCATGAGGACACGAATAGACTTCGGCTGCCCATCCACCTCGAAGCCCATTCCTTGCAGTTTCTGGACAAGAGATAAAAATCAGCCAACCCCAGCCTCGACGAATTTTACAATCCCTCCCCAATCGCTCTGGGCATCGACTACTCATCAAGAACTTGATGAGACAAAGCCCACCTGTCAGCGTTTACTGGAGCAAGTGCTGCGCTACAGCTTTCAGCTGCTACACCACGACTATTCCTGCCCGGACTTTTGGAAGTGGACGAGAGACCCTATGAGTCGCCGTCTGCGTTGCCCCGATCACCCGGACAATTTTAAGCACACACCGCTGCATCACCGAAGACGCACATCCCGGAAGGACCGTTCTGCTATAGCCGTGGATCCCTTGGTAGCAGCAAGCTTGCCCGAGGGCCGTCAGGAGTAAACTTGGCCTGGCAGAAACAAGCCGTGGACAATTGTCATTTGCCAGGATATCACGCCGATTTGCCATTCGGACTTGGATATCTGCCGTGGAGTCTTCTTTGTCACGTCCATCCATCATCTGGAAATTTTGCTCTTTTACCACAGGCCGTGGCAGGAATTTTCTTCTCTCTCACTCACCCATTGGCCGGTTACGATACCCACATCACAAAAAGGACAGGATAGAAAATGGCGCAACCGGATTATTCATACAGCAGCGCCAAAGGACCATGGGGGGCGCGAAGGTGCGGACCAAAAAGAGAACTCCCAGACGCGGCGACACGCGCCTGAGCTAACGTTTGGAGAAACAGCCCGGTGGTATACCAAGACCCTTTCCCCGGCAGGAGTTATGAGAATGTGAATGGCTTCAGCAGACCACAAAGGTAAGGGACAAGAGAAACCCGAGTTTGCACGCATCGTTTTGCTGGATCTGCTTGGGATGTGTGATGATAACCAACCACCACCTCTTTGAAGTGTAACGTACGGCGGCAGCAGCTCCAACTACAACCTCCCCGGGAGCAGCATATCGACAGTAGCAAACAGCCATGGCCGAGCCGAGACAGTCTATCCTAATAACAACACACAACCCTACAACACACGGCCGCTGTCAGTCACATACGGAAACAATGCTCCGCTGGCACAGCCCTACGGCTCATACAAGACTGCGAGCCCGCAAACATGGGACCACCAGGGCCGCTTCTCGCCCGTAGACTCGATGGACGACATCATCGCCTCCCCGAGCCTCTCCGACTACTCCATGGGCGACAATAGCGCGGGCACCACGCCCCCGGGCGGCCACAGCAGCGGCAAGCACCACAGCAGCAGCAAAGGCCCGCACGGCAGCAGCAGCGGCAGTAACAAACGGGCCCAACGCCGGCCTTCGAACCGCGACGAGTTCGACGGCCCGCACCAGTTCCTAGCACGCCCGCCGCCCGAGTACATCGCCCTCCAAGAGCGCGAGCTGCCGCACCTGCCCACCAACCTCCTTGTGCAGGAGCAGGACGGCGTCCTCGCGCAGGTCAATGACCGCCTGGCGCAGTGCGCCTTTGACTTTGTGGCGAAATACCAGTTCCCCATCCCGCTCACGCAGGACATGCGGCCCGTCGAGCGCCCGCAGGACCGCGAGTGGACTGAGTGGGTGTACTTGCTCAAGCGGCTCGCGACGAAGCGACGGATTCCCGCGCGTGTGTTGTATAATGGCCAAATCAAGCAGTTTGTCACGATCTTGGAGAACAGCCTGGAGATGCGCCATGCCGCGAAGCATCAGAGTCGCCCACTGAAGGATGACCGGAACATTTTGCAGCTAATCAGCGCGGGGATCCAGGTTGCGAAGATATTGAAGGATGCCCAGGCGATGGATTACTTGGATCGGTTGTATGTCAACACCGAGGCGCAGATTCAGGAGAGGGCGAAGGCGGCGGCGGCGAGGTTCAGTCGCGCTTGAGCGGGCCTGTCAACGAGTGTGACAGTTCGCCTCTGCTCGAAAGCGCTGCAGCTCGGGCCAGGCTTGGCTCGCACGCCTGATGATGGCCGTCGCCGCCATTGAATCTGTCAAGGTCTTCGACCCGACATGGACCAAAAGCGCCAAGTTGGTGCAAATGCCGTACCATTTTGGGACCAACGGGTGCCAACCAGGTTTACGGCCAGCTGTTGGCCCCGGACCGATGCTAGCAGGACGGGTAGCGAGAGGTCTACTCATCGCTATGGGAGGGCTGCTGTGGGCGACGGGCCCCGTGTACGAGTTTACGAAATGTTTGCAGGCGTCGTGCTGCTGACGCGCACGAATATCAAATCGAACAGAAAAGGACAGGACAAAAGAAGAAAATGGAAAACAGACGAACGCCAGCGACTGGTTCGGTTCGGTGGACGATAATACCCCAGGAGACAACCGTCCATGAACAACACCCGGATGTGGGTTGCGACTCACGAGAAACGAGACGGGTCAAAAGGACATACTTGCTCTCATCTGACACTGGCCTTTTCTTTTTTCCTTTTTTTTTCCTTCACGAGCGTGAGCGACTTGAATTTGGTTGTCCGCAGACAATGATCCGCATTGCAATAGGCAGACGAGCGACTGTGGATACTGCGGCTTTGGGATTAGGAAACGAAGGACATCTGGCCATCGGACCGTTGTACAAGGCAAAATGGGAGGGCCCACTGGCAGTTTGGCTGGTGTGCCCTTTGAACGGTACCAGCTGGTAACGCTGTGTTACCGACCAAAGGGACCTAGGTTCGAGAGTACCTCTCGATGACTGACAAGGTTCAGACGATGTTTGTTATGTCTGGATCATGAAGCGATGCCATGACTTTTTAGACGAGCATTAGCTTGGCGATGGATCTATATTGTATACTTAGCCCTAGCGATAAGCGCATCGGATATATTCTGAGATAACCCATGTTGCCTCATCACGCCATGATAGACTAGCCACCTTGATCTCTCGCTCGTGCGGGCGTGAACGACAACCCACTTATGAACTGTAGAGCCGGAGCTCGCATGAGAAAGATATCTCCGGTCATGATTCTCAAAGTGCACGAGCCAGACAGCTTGGCAGCAGTGAGCAAAGCACACATATTGGCCTCTTGAAAAGCCGTGCACTAAAATCTGCAGGCGCCCGGTGGCTCCAGGCGCTCTGATGCGTCGCTCTTCCTCCCGCCTCCTCCACGCCCTGCCAGAACGTCTCACAAGCCCCAAGAGTAAGCAACATGCAAGCGAATGTGCGCATTCCGCACAGGAAGGGCTTCCGAGTGGATAGTGCGTGGAAATGCTCGCCCGTAGTTGCACACAGGAGCTGGCGAGCGATGCCCGGCGGTTCGTTGGTCCTGTCTTCTTT
Source organism: Plenodomus libanotidis (assembly GCA_022609195.1). Classification (NCBI taxonomy): domain Eukaryota; kingdom Fungi; phylum Ascomycota; class Dothideomycetes; order Pleosporales; family Leptosphaeriaceae; genus Plenodomus; species Plenodomus libanotidis. The sequence continues at coordinate 74,101 of JAGKQA010000098.1, forward strand.
CTTTCTTCGCTCGTGCAGGAGACGTAGCAGATGTTTGCCTCTTACACCATGCCCTCGAGATTCTGGAGGGGTCTTGGCAGGCGGTGCGTCTTGTTGCGATGCATAGCGATAGGTTCGGCTTGCTTCCTGTCAATTGAAGAGCGTTGTCACTTGGGGGAGACTTCTGTGCGAGATTCTGTTGCCATCTATGCCAGACTCCTGTGCGAGAATCAACACATCGGCAGGATCGGTACGGGTGTCGGGGCCATCCAACCGGGTTTGTTCGACTCCAGGTATGCTTGTTGCTAAGATGGGACAAAGCTATTCATATCGCGGCGTCCCTGACGGCAAGCCCTTCGTGTGTGGCGCCGCCGCGCCAGACCAGGGACGTTGACTGACAGCAGCCAGAAGCAGCCACTCGTCTTGTACATGCACGTCGTCAATGGACCTCGCCCTGCACAGCTGCGAGCACGTCAAGCAGCAAGCAACGGTGGTGATAGATTGAAGGCACCGCGTGTTTCTTCCTCCCCTGACTCTCCCACGTTCCCAATTTGGGACGTTTCGGTGGGCGCGCGCGCGCATGATTGGCCAGCGACACATGCCTTCGGTCGCCCGAACAGGCCAAGCTGCCGTTTGCCAATGACTGGTTAGAGGGCCTCGAGGGCTCAGCCTTCCCCGCGGAAGATTTCCAGAAGCTTGACTATATGCGTTTCGTTGTGTGGGATGTTGTTCCGATAAGACTACCTCTGTCCCCTGATCACACAGCGTTCCTGTGCAATGCGTTTTTTGGTTTGGTAGATGCTGTTGTGAATGATATATGTAGCGCAAAGCAACAAGCGACTCTATTTCCCATCGACCCCTTTTTCCATCTTGGCAGTTTGATGCTCATCATGGCTTAGCATGTACTTTGCTCGCCCGCGCTGCGTTTCAATGCACGCACTCTAAACCACACGCCACGCGCGAACGAGGAACCCCTCGACTCATGATTGCACGACGGGGCGACGTGGCCAGCAGAATCGCCTATCGCCATCCCCTTTTCTGCGCTTGCGGCTGCTTGCAGGACGAGTCTGCTGCGCATTAGGCTTTTTCTTCTGTGCATCGCGAATTGATATACGGCAGCAGCAAACTTGTTTACCTAGGCCGGTCCTTGGGAGGCAGGAGAAGCGAGCGAGGATATATCCATCACACGCTACTGCCCAGCACTGTTAGCTTGCTGCATCCGGGCGCCTGCGCACGCATATGCAGAAGGTCACAAGAGGAGGCGAGAAGGCAGACGACGGACGATAATCTCATCGTCCCGCTTAGCCAGCAGCAGGTCGCACCCGAGTGAGGACCACGTCGAGTTGCTCATAATCCTGCACAGCAGCCCAAGGATATACGAAGCGGGCGCGTTAGACGACATTCTCTCTCGGTCGCGGAATAGGAAAACCTCAACGAGACAGACACGATCTACGAATTACACCAAGGCCCAACAATCTGAAGACAGTATCACACCAGTAGGGGGCAACAGCCACACGGGCCATGACAGCCGTGCTCCACTCCGGCTCGCCGGGCTTAGAGGACGACGAGTCGCAGTCCTGGGAGTTCATCAGCGCGCACGCGGGCTCCTTCGCCGGCTCGGCGGGCGAGTACACCAGCCCGTCGATGAACAGCCAGGGCTCATGGGTCAAAGTGACCAACAAAACCAACAACAATAATGCCGGCGTCACCGCCGCGGCGCACGCTGCGCACAATACCGCGAACATCAGCCAGCACCATCAGCACATGAGGCACCTATCCACGCCCTCGCCTATCATGTCAACGGCTGGGACACACACCCTCTCCGCCGCATCGCCCTACTCCACAGCGGCATACGGGCCCACCGGCGTTACTGACAACGCCCTGTTCAACTTCTTCCACGCCCAGCAACAGCAGGAGCAGCAATTCAATGTCGCGCACACGCAGGCCCTACTGCAAGACCACTTCGCGATCGACCCACAGGCCTTCGCGCTGGAGCCACCTCCCTCAGCAAACGATTTCGTAATGCCGGATTCCCACAACACCGGTGGCTTCGACCCGGCGATGAACTTCCTGGCAGACCCGGCGTACACGACGGCGACGCCGGGGTTCGGTCCGGCGCAAGCACACCAGGAGTACGCGCACCAGGACCTGGGCATTCCCGCGACGATGCAGGACGCGGCGAATGTGGGGTCGTGGACACCGCCGGACATCCAGCAGCACGATATGTTTATCACGGAGCAGCAGCAGCAGCAGCAGCAGTTCCACACCACCCCGCCGCCGCGGTCGAGCTCGTGGGCGAGCTCGCTCAGCCCGCGCAGCTCGGCGTCGCCGGGCCTCGTCATAGGGAAGCAGCAGCACGAGTTCCAGCCGCGCCGCAGCGTCAGCAGCAACCGCCGCACCAGCGCGCCGCAGTCCATCAAGAAGCCTACGGGGGTGCTGAAATCCCAGCGACCACGCAAGACCTCGCAGCCCAGCCCGCGCTCGTCGACCGAGTCCACGGCCAGCCCCGGGCCCGACGCCGGCATGCTTATGTTTTGCAACCAGACGCTCGACACGTGGGGCAAGGCCCCCTCGCCGGGAAGCGGGGATACGCACTTCCTTGAGCGCTCGTCGCAGAAGGGCCGCAAGGGCGCGCTGTCGGAGACGGTGCGCGCGCATGCGCTGCGCGTGCGCCAGACGGGCGCGTGTTTCTGCTGCCACTGGCGGAAAGTCAAGTGCGATGGCGAGCGGCCGTGTCGCCAGTGCAAGAAGCTGTGTCTGCAGGTGCCCGAGGCGGTGTGCTGGAAGTTCCAGGACTTCACGACGGTGATGTTCACGAGTTTTGTGAGGGGCCATTTCCGCCGCGAGGAGATGAGCCGGTTTGTCAAGGCGAATGTAGCGTCGTTTACGCTGGGTGGTGTCGAGGTGCCGGCGCGCGTGGCGCTGAGCTCGGGCGGGCTGTTTTCTACAAAACTCGTGTTGAAGGCCAAGTTCTTCACACCGCTGGACCCTGGCTCGGAGGTCATGCAGCACTGGTACCAGTTCTTCGGCGCCAACGGCGTGGTTGAGCTGGACGCGCTGCGCGCTGCGCCCATTGGGCTGGACCACAACCCCAGCAGCGCTGATGGCGGCGGTAGTGCGTCGCAGCGCAACGAGCTCCGGCGCAAGATCGAGGCGTACGTGGACGCGCTCGTGCTGGAGCCCAGCTACGCGGTGCAGCTGACGGATTCGATCCGCAAGACGACGGTGCCGCGGCGCGTGCTGGCCATTGTGCAGCAGTACGCGCGCGCGTCGCCCGAAGCGCCGATTGTGCGGCGCGCGCTGGGGATCTACGCGATGCACTACGTGATGACACGGCACCTGACGATGACGCCGCAGACGATCGCGTCGCTGGCGGCCATCAACCCGGTGTCGGCGTCGGACTCGTCGAGCGGCGGCGGGCCGTTCCTGACGCCGCGGCTGCTGAACCGGCAGATCAAGACGGTGGTGGACGACCTGCTGCAGCAGGAGGTCAGCGCGCTGTTTGACGACTTCACGCGGCGGCTCAAGACCAAGACGCGCAAGCAGTGGGCGCCGTGCGTGGCGGCGTTCTGCGTGTTTGCGCTGCTGCTGGAGGCGATTGAGGGCGCGGCGGATGTGCATGCGATTACCGACAATGAGATTGAGATGCGGCGGATGCAGCCGGCGCGGTTCCGCAGGGCTGAGGCGCTGGAGATCAACGAGCGCATTGAGAATATGCCGTTCAAGCAGTTTGCGTTCCAGTTTCACCGTGTGTACGATACGCACTCGCGGGATCCCGGTGCGAATAAGGCGTTCAATCCGCTGACGGGGCCTGGGTTGAGTGAGTTGGCGGAGACGGATCCTGCTGCGGTGGATCTGGTGCTTGGGCTGAGGAATTTGCTGGACCTCTCATGTGAGTTGCTTTTGTGAGGGTGTGGACATGGACGTGGACCTGAGCTGACTGTGGTTGTGACTGTAGGGAGCGAGCTGGACTGGCTCAGCTGCGACCCCATCTTGCCCAACGACGAGGGCCATCCGTATCCGATGGATGTTGAGGAGAACTATTGTGCTCGGCTGGTATCCAAGTTCTTGTTGTCGTTCCAGAGGCCAGGGTATATTTTCTCGCCGGCATAGTCGAGATGGCCAGGTCGTCGCGGGTGTCTTTGATGACTAGTGTGGGCTGCGTAAGGAAGCGAGGTGCCTTGGAGACGGTGATGGTCGTGACCTCGCCGAAGGTCTGGGAAAGCATGGATGGTGAACGTCAAAGCATGATCAGGGAACTCAAGACTGGAGGAGTGACTCAAGTGTGTGTGTGTGTGTGTGTGTTTCAGAGACTACCTATCTAGAGAATGTCTGTCTAGAAAGACTGGGACCAGAGAGCAAAGCGCAGATGGAAACAAACATCACAGTATCTGAACGAAAGTCTGTAGGCAAACCATGGTTTTCCCCAGCCTCATAGACCGACGGTCTCGGCGAACGGTGTGGAATATGGCGTCTTGGAAGAAGATCACAACGAGGCTCAAGCCGAAGCGAACCTCGCCGCTCCCAACCCCGCGGTTCATCTAGGACCTGTCGATTGGAAGATTGACATCATGGGGATTTGATGGCTCCTTGGGGAAATCGAACTGCTGCAGCAATCGACCCTGAATTCGCCGAAACGAACAGAGGATCGCTGAGCACAGATCCAGGCTTGTGTACATGTAGGTGTGCATGTAGGTGTGCATGTAGGTGTGGTGCTATCAAAAGAACAGCATCGCAGCCCGCGACTTTTGCTCCGACGCGTAGTGTAAGACCAACAACCGAGTCGGAGTGGTTGCAGCTCGTGATGGAGGTGACAGCCTTGGGCAGACTCTGCGCTCGGGGTGAGCCGTCTCCGCCTCATGGGCGCATCGTATCCACGGGTGTGATGGTCAAGCTCGTGTCGTCGAGACTCGAGGGCAAAGGAAAGACTGCTCCTTGTGTCAGCAGATGTATGTCCGTGTTAGTCCCGTTGGCGCACTTTGGTTCTACGCCGACAGGGTGGATAGGACGGGCTGTCTAGGCCCTTGTTTTGTTCTTCCACGAGACCAATGATAAGTAACAGCCTGCGCATGGAGAAAGACGCGGCAGTAGGCATTCGGTGGATTCCAGGCTGGTAGAGAGGACAAGTGAGGTACTTGGTCGTCTGCCCGTCTGTGTGCTAGTGCTGGTGCTGGTGCTGGTGCTGGTGATAGAGAAGAGACGAAGGGACTCCTTGCGCGAAGGCGAAGGGGGAAGATGGAAGAGAAAAGAGTCGCGATTGGGACCAGCGTCGAGACGGTGGCAGCGGAGTGCCGTTGTCAGTCGCGCGCAAACCTTGGATCCAGTCAGTGTACTGAAGAATCGCAGCATGATTGAGAAGTGCTCATGGTTGAAGCAACATTCTGTGCTGGAAAGAGTGTGGCATTGATGCTGGTGGCGGTGGTTGATGTTGGTGTTTGGACAAGAAAATCGCAGAGGTGCAAAGCTCGGAACAAATTTGTATGAAGTCTCTGCAGGGAAAAATTAGCACGCGCCGGGTCGCGGGCAAGGATGATCCAGGTAAGGTCCCGGGTCCGGATTAACTGTAGCGCCGAAGCTCCGGCGTGCTCACATTGGTTGTTGCCGCGCGAAGACCTAGCTCCCTCGTCTCTTTTCTCCTTCCCTCTCTACACTTATTTCGCAGCACTAATCAACCGGTATGGTCTCTCCCACTCGATATCAGGTCATATTTGCTCGCTAGACCATCATGGACATGATCCCGTCCCTATTTGCAGTCCCGGAGATAGGCTTTGCACTCCAGAGCTGACCGGGCAGGCGGGCAGTCCGACATGACAACAACCACAACACCATCTACGTGCCCCTTCGGGCCAGGGTGCAGATCTTCATTCAGCCATTCGGTTGTAAGCCAGCTGCATGAGCGGAAGGATGGACTCCGGAGCGAGGCAGGACTCGTATGTCCGCCTCGCTTCTGCCCTCGGAGACCGAGAATGGCAGCGGCTTCAGTCGCCATCGAGCAGCAAGTGCTGCCATCGCTGCCAACGTCGCTTGGACAAGCACAGCGAAGGCTGACAGGAGTCATCTCATGGACTGCAAGTAGCTTCCGGTCGTCCGCATTGTCAGGTATACGCGACCTCTCCAAAGTCACAGCCACGCTGCTGGCCACGTTACCGCGTTGGACCGCTTCCGGCCTGTGCCTCTTCTGCATCCGGCAATGTCTTGTCTGTCACCAGATCAATGCATTCCTCCTTGGCGGCCCGTGGATGCTGGAGTGGTCAACTCTCTGGTAAGGCAATGGTGCTTGGTGTCGTGCGACTTGATCTGGGCCAGCGTGCCAGTCTTACCGGCTCGCTACGACCCACCGAGGGCTGTTGGTCTTTGTTCACCCCATGCCGCTCCCGATTCTCATCACTTTCTCCCGCGCCCAGTGTTCATTCCTGTCTCTACGACTGGCTCACGGCTGGGTAGCCAGGCACGATTACGCAACAATGACAGCAATCTTGCAGGAACGGTCCATGTTGTGCCGCAGGGGAAGAGCATGGGATCACACGGACGGGTCACTTGGGCCTCTTGCTAGCGTCCCCACTGGATCCAGCGCCGCAACTCGGTGCTTACCGGATTCGGGTGCGTGAAGATCCCACGACGGCTTCACTTTGACCTTCCTCACCGGTCTCTGCGTCACGCTTCATTCTACGGCAAGGCCGTCCAGAAAAGGCTGTCAGCGACTTCTGCCTCACCAATGAGCTCAGAGCCGGCTCTCCATGTGACCTTGCGGCCGCAAGATCAAGGCTGTCGTTGCGATTTATTGGCAACGTGGAGCGTCTTGATCGGCATTGCTGACTTGACGTAGAAGACTTGTTCTCCGCGTCTTCCAAGCGAGCACGAGCAGTGGACAAAGTGTGTGGACAACAACAATAACAGCATGCAAGAGCATGAGGCTTCTCTGACTGTGTTGGCGGCTATAAACTTCGCATGGCCCCGCCAGACGATACACTCTTTGGTGGTCTAGACGTCCACGGCAAAAGCGACCAACACAACAACACACTCAAGCGATCTATCACACAACCCATTGTTTCTCATTTCGCCGGTCTCTTGCTTCGACTTGGCTCTTCAGACCAATTTTGGATCAGGTCGTCGACGGAGCTCCTCCCGCGAAGCCGCGTGCTTGGTTGCCTTGCCTTGTTTCTTCAAACAGCCAGACCGAGAATACGTTGGAACCCCACAACCGTCATGAGACTTTGCGCTATGCCTGTTCCTGCCAGCTCGCGGACTGACAAACCGCCCCCAAAGCCACAGCCCGTGGATCCAAGTAAGTACCTGATCACATGAGTGTGTGGAGATGCGAGTGCAAAGAGGACGTCGTTCCCGGTTGCTAGCTGGGCGGAGCCTGCCGAACTCCACGTTCCAATGTCGCACGAACTGGCTGACGACGTGTCATCGTGTCCAGCCTACGGACGTTGATGGATGGCGTGCATCGGATGCGCAGGTCTGCTGGTCTGGGAAGGTGGTAGTCGGAATGCTGACCGGTCCAAGGGAACACGTGGGCACTGTTCGAGGGACAGGTGCGTCCTGGAGTGCGCTGCCACCATGCGCTGCACATGTCAGGTTCAGCGAGTAGAGTAGCTCTGCGGTGTTTCACACTCTGCTGTTTGGGTTCCCGTCATCTCCACGTTGCTTCGAGAAACCAATACCATTGTGTACCTATCGATCATCGCTATGTTGCCTTTGCCCCATCTTGCACCGCACACACCCACATCCCCACGTGTATCTCGTACGTGCGTATGCAGCCCGGATCGGCACGCTCGCCAGCCTCTTGCACACCTACCAATGAAGTGCCACACGGCGCCGGCCACGCTCCGCTTCCAATAGCGACATGCCCATCCGCGGCACCCGCCTCGCTTCACCGGAGTAGCTGGAGACGTAGCTCGACGACCAGCGCTGACGATGGCCTGGCACGCCCAGCCCACCTGCCACCGGTGGATTTTCTGCGCCCCCCGAATCCGAGCCCGAGACGCTCTGCGCGTCGCTGACGATAGGCTGGCGCGGCGATGCCGTGTGACCCTCGTTACTCATATGACCACGGCCAAACCGACAGACCGCAGCGGGTCTTGTGACGACGTTTTCAGACAACGATCGTACGCTACTGCTGCGATGGTTGTTGTTGTTGTTGTTGTTGTTGTTGTTGTTGTTGTTGTTGTTGTCATCTTCGTCAGCATACATGTACAGCAGCGGGTTGGCGCGGCTTTGCTCGTGGGCCGGGGGTGGTGGCTTGCGCCAAATGTCGCCGAGGGGAGTCTGCGCGCACACACGTCAGTTCTACAAAGATAACTTACATACTTACTCGGCAACAGTACCCCCTTGTCCCAGAGCGTCGGGTCGAGGCGGGCTGGCGTCCCGTACATGCGCATGGAAGGTTTCGGGTACGGAATCCGGCGATGTCCCCTGTGCGCTTCACACGCAGCACTCGCTTTGTCACACAGTCAAAGGAGCATGAGGGTGCGGTCAGCAACTTACCTCCAAGCCGTTGGCTGACGTCTCGCTCGGGCTAGGACACGGTGGCAGCGGCTGCATGCCGTACACACTGCGCTTGTCATGGACGATGCTATCCGCACCAGCGGCCTCGTCGCAGCTCCACTGCCACTTGCTAAAGTAATTTTCCGGCAGCGGACTCGAAGCCGTGCCAAAGTGCCCGCCGCGCTGCATGTGCGAGGTCGTATCCCCGCTGTCCCAGCTGCTCACGCTTGGTGCGGCGCGCACACCGCCCGACATAGTCTGCGGCATCATCGAAGTCTGCTCCAGTAAGCGGTCGCCCTCCTCCTCTGCCGCCCCATCAAACCCAGCAACGCGAAATCCCCATCCGTCAGTCGGCGGGAAGTGCGTATCCGCCAACTCGACCGGACTTCCTCCTGTGTAGTAGTCATCGAGAGGTGGCTCGCCGGCCGGGAACGCGGGCGCAGGCTCGTCGATCCCGCGCGGCCACTCGACGATGCCCTTGGTGAAGAGGAGGGTGTAGAGGCGCGCGCAAAAGGTCTCGCGGAGGACGGTGGTGGTTGTCGAGGGGAAGATGGCGGCTAGGATTGCCGTGTAGGCGTTGGCGTGGGCGGTTATGGGGGCGGTGGTTGATAGGCGCGGGAGGAGGGTGGTGGTGAAGATGTGGAGGAGGAGGTGGTCGGTTAGGAGGTCGGTTGCGGGTGCGGCGTGTGGGCTAGAGGAGCCTGATGAGGACGAGGATGAGTTAATGGTGAATAGGGAGGGGTTGAGGAGGTAGGGCGCGATGTTGGCGCGCAGCCGGGCTTCGGTATTCACGGCGATAAGGACGTGGATGTACCATAGGTAGGAGACGCATTTGTCGGCGGAGGACTTGGTGTGGAAGTCTGCCGGGGCGGCGGCGGTGGTGCTGGTGCTGGCCATTGCGTGTCAGAGATGGATGCTGTGGATGGGGAGTTGGCTTGGTGTTACAATGTTGATCTCCGTCTGTGGTATGGACACTTTGGTTTTGAGGCTGGGTCGTAGAGTACCAGATTCAGAATTGAGTTTTCGTTTTCAGCAAAAATGTTATTTGTTTTTATAGGGCACGAAAAGGAGTTGATTCACCATTGCCATTGCGCTGCCGTGGTGGGTTGTGACTGGCAAGGCTGTGTGTGAGTCTGGTCTGTGAATGGTGTTATTGACGAGGGTCAGTCACGATCCGTCTTCACGACTTGTGCGCGCTTCCAACGTGGCTCTGACTAGGACATATTTCAGGTCAACGGCTATGTCTACTTGCGAGGGTTCGTTTGACCTCCAGTTTCGTGCTCACAAGCTTATGTGTGATTTGGACTCACAACTCGAAACTGCGGCGTAAACCATAGCGAATCATGGTCACAAAATCATCAAGCTTACTTCACTGCTGAAGGCGCAATCACTTTTACGAGACCTTTCGTAAGTGGTCTACATGCTCGGAGGGGCATATTTGCGCGGAAGAGGCTCGAGGAAAAGTGGGAGGCAAGCATCTATGAAGCGTCATGGACGAGCTTGTGGTTCATGTTGAAATGCGTGGGGCTCGCAGATTAACCTCCTTGTGGGTAACGCTAGTTGAGAATTGTTGCGCTGCTTGTTACTATAGGGCTGTCTGTGTGCTTTCTCTGCGAGGTAGGTAGCAGACATGCTGGCTCGGATTTGCAGACCTGTATTACCTGTCAGCCTGTTGAAAACTGCACTACTTGGGACTGGCCGTCGTTGATATGCTGTGGTGGGCAGGAGTTGCGTGACACAAGGACGTATCTGAAGAAATGTCTAGTACAACGATTCGATCATAGTGAGTGTATGAGCTGGGTGAATGCTGCTGCCAAGTGGTGCCTTTAAATGAGGTGGCTCCCAAAGCACTGGCCTCCTGGTGGTAAGAACACGGGCTCCTGAGTGATCCTTACCTCGCACCTACTAGGTACGCAGCAGACTCGACGCGCTGCTATGGTCTCTGCCCCGCAAGATACAGCCAGCATCCTATGCCCGGTAGACAATTTGAGATGATTTGTAGTACTTATCTATTCTCTCTTCTTAGCAGCGATATCCAACAGCCAAAGATGCCAAGGGGATATCGTATTTCCAGCCCACAAACTCTTCATACCCAAAGACCAACTCCCCCAAAACGCCATCTTGTCACAACGCACCGAGTATTAATAATTATCACGCCTTCCCATTCACCGCAGAACCCCTCCGCGAAACAGTCTCGTCGCCCTCCTCTATAGGCGCACCAACACCCACCCTCTTGGCCTCCCCCTTCCTCCGATCCATCGAGCTGCCCCTCGACCCAGCCGCCCTCCCCTCCAGGGACCGCCTCTTATCCACCGACCTCCTCCCACCCTCTTGCGACATCCGGCCCAGGTCCTCGGACGCACGGTACTCCCTCACCGCCGCGCCCACCGTCCCGCCCCGCTGCACCTCCTCCAGCGCCGCTTCAGCCATCTCAACACTCTCATACGCCTCGCCTACGCCACGCTTCTTGCGTGCACTGAAATGCGCCCGCAGCCCGCCCGCCTCTTTCTCCTTGCGCTCGACCGTTGCCCACAGCGACCGCAGCACCTCCCACCCGCGCTCGACCGTCTCGACGCGGGCCTCTCGCTCCTTGTCGTCGAGCGCGGCCATCTCCTGCTGACCCTGGAGAAGGCGCGCGCGGCGCACGTGCTTGTAGGGCTGGTTGCGCCGCTCGACTTCCTTCTTGACGCCTTTGAGGGTGTACCCGACGGGGCCGATGATGGCGGAGATGTCCTTGAGCACGAAGCCTGTGAGGCCCATGCCGATGCCCTTTGTGAAGCCGCGGACGCCTTGCTTGGCGCCGCGGATGGGGAGACGCACGACGCCCGTCCAGCCGTCGTAGATGCCGTAGACAAACTCGGCTCGGGCTGCTTTGAGACCTGACCGGATGCCTGTGACGCGCGTGGGCCGGCGCACGGTGTCGTCGCCGTAGAGGCGAGGCGCGTTGTGGAAGCCTTGGGCGAGAGCGACAGAGAGGTCGATGGGCGCGCTGGCGAGAGCGCCGGCGGATTTGAGGGCGCCGCGGCTGACTTCGTTGTTGTACCACGGGTCTCGTGTGGATGCTCCTGTTGTGACGGCGGAGAGGTGGGGTCGCACGGGTTCTTCGACCTCGCGGTCGTCGTCGTGACTGATTTCGGTAGTATGGTCTGTCGATGACGTCTGTGCTGTTCTTGCGTGTCCATTCTCGTAGCTCTTGGTCTTGATTGTGAGCCTTGCCCTGTCCAACTTGGTTTTGCGCCGCTCCTCCTTCTCCCGCTTCTTTTTCGACGACTTGGCCAGTCTCCCTGGGACGCCTCCAATACCCGAGAAGACCTCGCCAAACGTGCCGGCCACAGAGCCCAACACGCCAGTCACTGGCTCTCCGGGACCTTCAAAATCGTTCCACTCGCAATGGCGGACGAGCCTCAGCTTCCGCCACTGGAGCAGCCCCTTCTCCACAAGAATGTCAGCAGCCAGCGCGCTCAATCGCAAACTTGTGCCCTTCATCCACCACACCGCGACTCTGTCTTCCAGGATGGAGCACCTCATAGAATGCTTTCCCGAAAGATTTATGTGCTGATGAATGAAGGCACACACATTCTCGGCGCCATCTCCCTCCTTTTCGATGTCACTCGCGATGCTTTGCGCGTTCATCTGTGCCTCTTTTGTGACAAGGTACTTCATACCTTCGGCCAGCTTCTCTGCTGACAATTGCTTGTAGGGCACTGGAACGGGGCCTGCCTTGGCCTTCTCGATCATGCTGCCCCAGAAGAACTGGTCGCCGAAGAAAGGCACAACCATGATCGGCTTCCCGCATTTGAGAGCAATGGCTGTCGTTCCTGCCCCGCCGTGAATCACGCAGGCCTTGACCCTAGGGAACAGCCAGTCGTGAGGTGTGTTATCGAGCAAAAAGACATTTTCAGGCACATCTAGGCTGTCGGCGCCTAGCCCACCCCAGCCTTTGCTAACCAATGCACGCACTCCTGCCGTCTTGACGGCTTCGAAAATCATCTCGGTGAACTTGTTGGCGTCGTCCACGACTATGGAACCAAAACCGATGTAGATTGGCATCTCACCCGCGTCAAGAAAGTCGGCGAGTGGATCCGGTGGTTTGAAGGAGGATGCAAGGTCGAGAAAGACGAAGCCGCAAATATCGATCTCATCACCCCAGTCTGCAGGCTTCGGGACGAGGCCCGGACTCCAAAGATATGCGAAGGGAACGTCCATACGATACAACGCACCAGGCGCCCATAGAGTAGAGACAGGATCCAGCCCGAGGGTTTTGACGCGTAGATCGTTGACAAGGTCCCCAAGGCCTTGCCATATCATCATCTCCACCAAAGGATAGGACATGAAGTTGGTGTGGCCGGTGTCGACGTTGGTCCGCTTGATAGTGGCCAATGGGTGTGGGAATGACTTGGTGGGCGTGTAAGGGAACGTAAAGGTAAGTATCAGAGGTATTCCTAGTGCTTCGGCGCAATGAACATGGGCGAAGGAGGTCGGATTGGCAATGATCAGATCGGCAATGAACGGTTGCTTTGTCCCCATCATTTTGAGATTTCGCAAATCCTTCTCGTCATCTGTGGCATTGATACAAGCTCTCCAGAACCCACCAAACATCTCGGCCATGGCTGTCCGTCTTCGAGAAATGTCGCCGCTTCGTACAGTCTCGAGAGTCGGTATCATGCCTGGATTCTTGACCATGAAGGCCATGAGCTCCGATGGGTCGCCACCGACGGAGAAGAACTCTAGACCCGAGTCCTTTTCAACAAAGTCCCGAAAGGCAGGGTGTGTGGCTATTCTCACACGGTGCCCATACTTTTCTTTCAGTACCTTGCCGATCTTCAGGAAAGGCTGCGCATCTCCACGACTTCCAAGGACCATGATGACAATGTTCAGAGGCGGACAGCGGAAGCTCTCCGGAGAGACGATCGTCTCTGATGAGGCTCTCGCGATCGTTGGCTTTGCTCCCTCCGCTTGCCCAGCTTTTGCCGAATCACTGTCCCCATGGGTCATGACCTTATTGACGGCAGCCCCGAGGGCATTCGTCAGATATCCAGTATGGCTCATGTCTTTTACGGAAATGGCGAGGCGGCCGTCTTTCTTCGACACCTTGCCTTTGGTCTTGTAGTTCTCGTTGCCAACCCGGAAGCTTCGGAATTGTCGGTCCAGACCAGCTTTGGGCCGCGAAGGTCCCCCAGCCGCCTGCCCTGTGCTCTCGATATCATCATCGTCACTGTCGGAGGAGGAGTCGGTGCTCGATGAGTCCTCGTTTTCGTCCGCTCTCGCTAGTAGTGCTTGTTGCAGAAGGGAGACGTTTGTCCCGGCTCGTTTGATCTGGGGCGGTAAGGCCGACGATCGTCGTCTCGGTTCTCTCCGTGGAACGTCTGTGACGGACTGTGGTCCCATCTGAGGGCGGGCCTTGACATCGTGCTGATCATCCTTTGCAAGCGGCTCTGTGGTGGCTTTTCGCGGTCCCTCGGATGGGCTGGGTGGCGGTTTGTCGTTGGCAGACTGGGGGGGAGTCGGCGATTGAGGGGCATGTGGCACGTAGCCTGGGTAGATCAGCTGCCCATTGCTGTCGCGGAGAACAGTGCTTGGTGGCCCTTCCTCCTTGATCGTCTCGAAGGTCGGCTCGCCAGCTGCGGAGCCGGTCGTAGGCGTGTCGGACTCGGATCGAGACATGGTGAAGGGAATGTTCGACAAGGCAAGCTTCGGAAGAAGCGGATGGAGCCCTTGAACGCGTTCCAGGGAAACAAGGAGGGAGAGTGTGAAAACCTGTGGTGTCTGATGCCTCTTCGAGAAGACGAGAAGAGCAAGGTCCAGTCAGTGGCCGTGGTCAGTCAAGCTCAAGACGGACCAAACTTTCCGCTCTGCAGGTTGTGCGTCACCAGCCGGCAATGCATGGTAGTTTCACTTTGGTGAGGTGACAGAGAGGTAGTAGTATTGCCGCGGTGCTACTAGGGTGACGAGCTAATATCTTGGGGCTGGCGCCATGTGATATGAATTGCCAATTATACTGATGCTGGCACCAAAATGAAAAAGCTAGGCAAGGAGGCCGTCAAAGACTCCCAAGACAGTTGACATCATCTCTGCCAGGCACCGGATCCCTGTATCTCTGTATCCCTGCCGGGTCTAGGCCTAATCGAGTTACGAGCGGAGCCTTGCCAGCGGGCCGTTACGACCCGTACCTCTAGCTTCCTGAAGCCCCAAGGTTGACACTCCTTTAGTCCAGGTCCCTACTTGTAACCCACCAAGTCTTTTGCCGGAACCTATGACTGAAGTAGAGTCACTTCAGTGCTTGATCAGATATTTGTTGCGTTTAGACAATGCTCTCGTGGGGCCGATTCATGGGGACTCTCGAAGTCACGCACCACTCGGACTGAGTCTCGACGTTGACAGTACCGAGGTAGGTCCCTGTCACAAGCCTGGACGGGGGAGTGCATTCAGAATTGGTTACCCTAGAGGTAATGAATGGCCCATAGGTACCCATCCCCAAGCTGATTTCCAAAGATGGCTCCTACGGGCGTTGCTAAAAGCAGTATCAGGCAATAGCACTGCAGCCCTCGGTAGAGGGTTCGCAATAGAGTGGAGCAGGGTGTCAAGACTTTTGGCTGCGACGTGCGTACATACAATAAATCCGAACCCAGTAATCAGAACAGATGGCTTTTTCATCTTCATCAGAGACGATGGCGTTTTCTTCGGCCTGTCGAGGCAATTCCTTATACAAGCGACCGAGCCTGCCAGCCTGAGGGTGCCGGTTCTAATAGGAGGGGTACCTCCCAGAGGGGTATCGGAGCTCATTTCCTCGCACTACTTCATGTCAGGAGTGACTTACATTTCTCAGGAGAGCCAAACATGCAGGAGTCTCCTTCTAGGCAATCTGCGGGTTGACTGTGCGTGTGTGGCTCAATGAAGACCGCGCTTGCCTAAGACCAAGTCGCGACAAAATTGCCAACACGATCCCTTGTGCACTGTCGGCGCCGCGCAGCCGGACGCATTTCCATGAACCGTCCGAAATGTACCCTGTATCTCTGCATCGGACTCTGTCAAACTCGGCGGATACTTCGCGTCAGTCAATGCGCTGTTGTGCCGTGATACTTGAAGGTCCGCGAGGTCGTCGCATCTGGCATCAAAACCTGGGCCTCGAGGCTCACCACTGTCACTTGAAACCGGGGACGGGAGCATGGCATGGTGTCTGCCACGAGGGTGACGATCGCAGCGCCCGCTGAACTTTACACAGACTTCCAGCAGGCTGTGCACGACAAGTTCGACCAACCGCGACGTGGGGCTGCATGCAGCCAGCGTCTGACTGCAGCTTGCCCTTCAGGCCGGTCGGCCTATGCGGTGGGATGCTGCGGCGCCTGCAGGCTTACTTAGCATATCATGGCGCTTCACGGTCGCTTCAATCCAATCGCTCGAGAACTGCGCATTTGGTGTAATGGCTCGACATGACCGCTGACCCAGCCTTAGAGACCCGAGGCAGCCTGACTGCGGCGACTCTTCGTTGACCTTGCCACCAGCCTGACTCTCTCTCTCTCTCTCTCTCTCCTCAACTCTATCAGATTCTCCCGGTCTCAACCTTCTGATCATCTACATCACATCGATTCCGACCCATTCTGCTATCGTCTACCACCATGGCCGAGGTGCTGGGAGCAGTTGCTGGCGGATTTGGCGTCGTGGAGTTTGCTCTGACAATTGGGGAGTCGATCTCGAAACTCAGGAGATTGTGGAAGGATGTTCAAGACGCGCCAGAAACGGTCGAAGCGCTCAAGAGTGAAGTGTCGCTGCTAGAGGTAATGCTCTCCAGCCTAGACAACGGGTCCGGCTCCGCCCTCGTCCCTACCACCTGCCCTGTTCCGGTCCTTGTCCCAGCCACGAGCCCGATCACAACTCACTGTCGTGCTGCACTGCACGATCTACATACCCTGGTCAGCGACTTGAGCAGCGGAATCGACTCGGCAAGGAGCGGGAGGAAACGAGTGCTCGCGAAACTAAAGGTGGTGCTGAGGAAGGGTGATGTCGAGAAATTCCAGACCAGACTAGACAAAGCCCTCGACCTGCTACGGCTCGCGCTGTCTGCCCTCCAATCCGCGCACTTTGGGCACCAGTCAGCACAGTTGGAGATGGTCTCTACCACACTGGTCCAATTGACGTGAGTCAAGTGTCGCACCGTCTCTACTAACCACGGCGAGAGAAGCCAACATGCACAAGCACCTGGACCCAGGCGCAGGCGCAGGCGCAACAAGACATGAACATGGAGTACATGCACCTCTTGAGAGCGTCCGAGGGCCTCAATTTAGGACGTGTGATTGAAGACACTCAAGACGCAGATGATCCTCAGAGACGACCGAGCGTGACCCGGACATCACATAGTCGTCAACAAGGCCGACAGCCTTGCCTCCCCCGCATAAAGTCATCAATACTCGGCTATGCGGTACTTGCGAGTGACAAATCCGATAGCTCATCAGGTAATTGCTCATTACTATATCCTATACACGTGATGCTGATTGTTCGGCTAGCCTATAGGGCCCGCCTGCAGTTGCCGAGTTGGCTTTCGCCAAAGGTCTGGGACTTGTCCTTGGACGTGTCAACATTTGGCTGGCAGACGAGTCTCAACACATTCAACATTGTACCAGACGACTCTCTTGTTTTCCAATATGCTTTTAAAGGCAATGTCTCCGGTATGCGACAACTATTCGCCCAGGGCCTCGCTTCTCCCCTGGACTGCCGTGACGACGGATGGACTCTGATACAGGTTGGTCAACCGACTTACTCCTTCGCCGTTCATTTCTAAAATGTTGCTCAGTATGCCTTTGCGTGGGGACAAATAGAAATTGCCCAAGAACTTGTAGGGATCCGACCACTCCAACAATGTGTTGATGAACACGCAATTTCTTTGATGCTCCAAGAATTTTGTAACAAGAAAAAGTGTCTTGGCAGATTGCGAAGCCTATTGAGCCAAGGGCCTTTGGAGTGGGCCGCTGATGCATATGATGGCGACATTGAACATGTGTCTACCTCCAGCCTCTCCGCATTCGGAATTACGTTTGCGGTTTCCGCATTGGACGCGACTCTGAACACAATGATTACTACCGCGTTCTCATGGTACAGTCTACGACCAAGTCTTGTTAGACAGGCCCTCGCTCCATATTTGATGTTGAATTCCTGTGGTGCCGACGCTTTCCGGCTCGCGCTTCGACCGAGTGGTCCCATCGTGGCAGATGATGTGCAAAGATGGATTGATGATGGCACATCACTGCCCCACTTTGCTTTTGCCTGTCTCGGGAATCATTTGATCACAGAGGACGAAAGCGATTATGAGGCGTGGAAGGTGCTTATCAAGGAACTTGTTGTGGCGGGAGCTGACCTGCATGCAGGTTTGAATTGGCTTGGACGCGAGGCTTGTACTCCTCTACTCGCCCTTGTATTATCAGCAGTGCGGAATTGCTGGTGCTATAAGTCCTCCGTCAATGGTGTGCTTGCACCCGCCAAGTATATGAAAATTGTGAGACGGACCCTCTCTTCATTGCATCCACGCTGTCGTCAGGCCACAGGAGGCAGGCTATTACCATGGCAATAAGAATGTTGGCTTACATTAGGATGTGCACATGGAAAGTCCCTTCGATGCATGCATGCTGTCTTCAGGCTCTCGTGACGTTCAGAAACAAGCACTTGACCTCTTCTACCAAATCAAACCCGCCGCACAGAAAGTAGTCACCCCCAAGCCCAAGCCCAAGCCCGAGCCCGAGCCCGAGCCCAAGCCCAAAGTTAGCCCGACATAAACCTTCTCCGCATTAACATCCTCCCCGTCAATGCAACGGTATACCCTTCAGCCGCGTCTGCAAGATGTCCAGCTCCAACAACACACTATCCGCGCCCTCCCCCTCCTTCCCAACCAGCTCCTCCAGCCGCGCCGCCGCCGCCAGCAACGGCTCGACATAGCGCTGCTCGACGGCGCCCGCCATGGCCTCGGGCACGACATCCTTGCAAACATCGCTTGCGAAGAGGAAGTAGGCGAAGTTGGCGGCCTGGAGCAGGAACGCGGCGTTCTCGGTCCAGTACTCGAGCAGCGCCTCGGGGCCGGCCTTCTCGAGCGTCGCGACGAGGTTCGGGAAGATGTGGTACTGGAGCTGCTCGATGCACTGCGTGGAGTGGAAGACTGTGCTGGTGGGTGACGCAGGAGCTTGCGACGTGGTACTGGGTTTGCTGTGCGCGGCGATGAGCTCCTCGCGCAGCCAGGTCACGGCGCAGGCTTTGAGCGTCGCGAAGGTGCAGTTCTCGAGCAGGTCCTCGAGGATCTTGAGGCGGTCGGCGTCGTCCGGGTCGTCGTGCAGGACGAGCCCCGCGAGCGTGACGGCGGCGTTGCGCACGTGGATGGACTCGTGGAAGACGGCGCAGAGGGTCAGGGCGTGGTGGTAGACCATGAAGTGGGCGGTGCTGTCGGCGGACGGGGAGGCGGCGGCGATGAGGCTGTTTTCTTGCAGCCAGAGGCCGAGGACGACGATGGCTTCGATGGTGGCGGGGCCTTGGTGGATGCGGGTCTGGGGCTCGTCGCCGAGGTAGTTCTCGAGGAGGGTGTGGTGGTCGGGGAAGAGGTGCATTTCTGGGTGAGGTTGGTCGGCTTCGAAGACGGTCGAGGAGAAGACCCAGTATGCGAGCAGGCAGATTGTGCCGCCGGTCGATAGTCCGATGTCGGCGGCTTTGGAGACCTCGTCCGTGTTCCTTAGTGGTTCTCTGTTGACTGGTCCGCTGCAGATGTCGTGGATGAGCGACTTGGGACATGACGACAGGCCGAGATCTCGGGTAAGTGCCTGGATCTGGGGTAAGCACACGATCTCGCGCCAAGTCGAGTACAGAATGACGGATCACTTACCACCAACTTGCCCACCGTAGTATCCCGATTCGCCAACTCGTCCACCTCCCGGAACGCCGCCGTCGCCGTCTTCCTACCCGGGACGAGCTTATGCGGGTTGTAAAACTCCAGCAGCCGTCTAGACCACTGCATATCGTTGGCATTGACATAGCTCTCCAGCACACAGCTCGTGAACGACAGCAGCAGCCTCCGCTGGATCTCCTCCTCGTCAGGGTCGAGCGCAACCTCATTGTCAGCCTCGGGGTCGGGCGCATTCTTAGACGCGTCCCCGTGGCGGTCTGGGTTGGCGACCTCGATGCTGGACTTGCGCGTGGGCAGACTCGGGCGCGGCTTCTGGCCGGACAGCGCCGAGAGCGAGTGAACTAGATTGATGATGGATGCCGTCTGCTCTTGGTTGGGCTGGTAGGTGCGGTAGATAGCGAGGAGGCTGGTGGCGAGGAAGCGCGAGGGATATTTCGTCTTGATGCGCTGGTGCAGGATGGCGAGCATGCCGAGTAGGATGATGAAGCGCCGCGTGACCTCTTGCGGGGATATGGCGGGCGCTTTGCCCTTGGGCTTCTCAGCATCCTCATCGTCCTCTCCTTCTGCTGCCAGTAGTTCCGCGTCGTCCTCCTCTCCTTCGCCCTGGAGCCCTTCTATAACCTCCAGCACCTTGATGATAGTCTCCCTCGGGTTGCCCAATCGGGCGACGGTTTCCAGACACGGCTCGCAGCCTTGCACGGGCACCAGCATGTCGACCAGGTCCCATCCGATCTCCTGGGTGAGCTGCGGGTCCTGGAGGATGTCGTCGAGCTGGGGCAGGATCTCGGGCGTCAGGAACTTTTCGATCATGGTGAGGTAGGTGAAGCCATCCGTGGCCGGGGGGCGCGACTCGGTGAGAGCCTGGATGGCCTTTGACGTGTCAGCCATTGGAGCTGCTATTTCCTTGGTGAATTCGGTGTGAGGTGGTGAGAACGAGGAGCCACAGCGAAGACGTAGCTGGCCTCGCGGTATGCGAATATGTTTGTTTGAGCCTGGTGAGCGTGGTGAGCGTTTAGGTCCCCGCAGAGACCCGTTAACGCATGAAGGTTGGCAATTGGCGGGGGGTCGGCCTGTCGTTTTGGTGGGGTTACCCTCCCAAGTGCTGGAGGGCGCCTATGTTCAGGCGCGTTAGGGCCACTATTGCCAGACCCGGTGACGCAATCATGGGCCTGGACTGCCACGGCATACGCTCGCGTTCCTTGCAGTTCAACGTGTTGAAAGTGAGACAGAGTACAAAACAGTGCATGGGCATTTGCGGGAGACGCTAACGGTGTTGTTACAATCAAGTTCAAAGAGATAGTTTCAGCTGGTAGCTAGCAGGTAGTCAGTCTGTGCTCGCTCGCTGTGGTTTTGGCCCCTCTCCCAGAAACACCCCCCCCCCCAAAGCGAGACCTTACATAACGCCAAACTCCCTAATCAGGATGACTTTGCACAAAACACCAGCATATCCCAAATTACATGCCACGGCAACTAACCCTCCTCCTCATCATCGCCTCCTCTCATATACGTCCCCGAAACCTGGCTCATCCTCCCCCAGCTCATCCTCTTGGACGTCCGCAGCATCCAACTCCAGTGACCCCACGGGTCCTCCGCCAGCGCCTTCATCTCAACCACATCCTGATCCCTAGGCCCCACCGCCGCAAGGCCATACTCAACCGCCAACCGCGCATAACGCACCGCCTCCCACGGCTCGCCCATGCCGTTCCACTCGATCGCCGCGAACGCGTACGCCTCGTAGATCGACCCGTCCAGCCGCTCCTGCTGGTACAGGCTGACGTATAGATCCGCCATGGACGGCGTGGCTGCTGAGGCCGTGGTGTAGTCCTCGAGCTGCTTGCGGATGTTCTTGATCTGCTTGATGCGCGCGTCCGAGGCTGCTGAGAGCTCGTCGCGCTGGCTGCAGAGCGAGCAGGAGCAGTCAAAGCCCCAGACGGTGTGCAGTTTTTGTAGGCGTTTGGCGCGTGGTCGGAGAGGACTATGTTGCTTCATGTTAGCTGCTGTGCTCGGCTGGAAACACAATCCCATTGAGGTGTGTCGTGGGACATAATGTGATGAACGTTACTCCATGTATGTGAGACTTATCTCCTCACCCGGGACGATAGTTCTTGTGGCATATACATGCTGCACCATAGTCTCCGGATCAAACCAGTAGTCTGCATTCGGGCGACAGTCGTGGTTGAATCGTGATACTGTTCATCATGTCAGCTGCAGTCAAACCACACATATTTTCCTCCCCTTGGGTGACCGCCGGGCATCATGAGCTCACTCTCAGGAAACACCACATAAAGGCCCGACTCAATCTCATCCAAAATATCCACATCAAACGCATTGGTCTTCAGAATCTTCTCTACTCTCTCCACATGGCCCTCCGCGCCGTCATGCGTCGACAAAGCCATAAACTTGCTCCTCACACCCACAGGCAGCTGGTCAACCGCCTCCGTCTGCAGCCGCCGCACCTCCTCCAGCGCCAGGGTATCAAACGCGCCATAGTCAATCACCACCGCCGGCGTGAAGCTCATCAGATGGTCCCCGCGGTAGATCGGCCGCGTCGCCACCACGCCCATATCCTTGCCGGGCACATGCACGAACTTGAACGGCGCGGCGTCGCCCTCGCGCTCGACATTGTCGTGCTTGAGCGCCAGCTCGCCGCGCGCGAACGCCGGCAGGTTCGCAATGAAGTCCGCGCGCTGCGGGCTCGTCACGACGCTGATGCCGCGGCCGAAGGCAAACGTCGACGACGTGAAGACGCAGTACTCGTCCGTGCCGTTGGCGTTGGCGGTGCACGACGCGGCGCGCGTCCAGGCGGTGGCGGCGGCATCGGCGTTCGCAGAGCCGGAGCCGGCTTGGTATTTGGTGGTGAGGGTGTCGTTGGCGCAGATGGGCGTCGAGAGGAGCGGGAACGAGCGGAGGACCGGCGAGTGGCAGTAGCCCGGGATGTGGTGCACGTCGTGGGCGTGGAGCGAGTTTGAGATGTCGTGGGCGAGCGCTGTGGCTGCCGCCGCGCAGGCTAGTACTATTGCTTGAAATGGCCCCATGCTGTGCTAACCGTAGGATTTGTTCAGGTCAGAGGACCGGTCTCGATCATTTCTTTTCGTGAAAGTGAGGTCTCATGGCTGTGCTTATAGTCAAGGCGGCATTTGCCGTTTCACGCGCACGGGCGGGAGCACCAGGAGCATATAATAGCTCGAGCCTCGAGGCGCCAGGATTTGGCGCCGGGTCGTCCCAGCTTCGCATAGTTGGAAAAGGCTGGGCTCGTTGCTGCTAGTGGGACGTCAAGTTCCTAGTCAAACTCTGAGAAGCCCTTTTTGAAACGAAACCGGAGGGGGGGGGTGTCTATGAAACCACATTTCTGCGGCAAAGTCGAAGACGAGCGGGTTTGCTGGCGAGCCGTGACTAGAGATCCGGCAGTCCGGACGTACTGGCTTAGTGCATTGGAAAAGCCACACTTCGGCTGAACCATCGTAGCATTTGCGTCCCGACTTCTAGCTAGTCTTGCAGCGGGTTTCTGGGTCCACCAGCCGTCGAGGCACTTGGAAGTATCAGATTGTGTTACAGAAACATGTCCGCGCAGTTTGGCGTAGCTTCGACGCCACCATAGAGCCATCTGGACCAGATTCAACAGCGCGTCTGTCCATAATGCCTTCAAATTTCTCCGGATCCTCCGTGATATGGCATCTTAGCAGCCCCAGCTCTTTGCCCAGATGTCCCAAGGACGATCATGAGGCAGTCAAGACCTCGAAAACCCCCCCCCATGCCGGCTGAGTGACACCTGACTTGGCGCATACGCCGCCATCAAGGGTCTTGGCTGTCGAGTACGAAACTTCTCCGTCCAGTCCTTGCCAGGGCTGAAAAATTCCTGGCGGAGACAAGTTCCGGATCCTCGAAACTGCACAGATCGTCGAGCCTGGAAAGTGTACAGCAATCGGACGTAGGCGACAAGTTGTCGCTCATCACGTCCAGGAGGACAGAGGATGTCGTTGGGACTCGGGAGAGAGTGCGGAGAGACGATCTGCAACCCGATTTAAGCTTAATTCTAACTTGTTTGGTGACCTGTCGTCCGACCTGGCTCCGCTGCGGGTGTTACAGCAGTGAGTCAACCCCCCTCCCTCGTCTGTAGGTAGCGGGATGCAGCACTCTCAAACACCCGCCACCGCTATGATGATGGGCAACACATGGGCAGGTAACATAGTAAGTGGATCTCACGGGACTTGACACGAGGGAACCATTCGCGGCACACTCGATGAGAGATTGACATACAAAAATCCAAGTGTCCCTTTGAAAACACCATGGTGCACACGGCCACTTTGGTGGAATCTCGAGTCCATGTCGCACAAACTGTATCAGGGCATTACAGTGCCTGTCAACCCAGAGACGGAGGAATGAGTACGGGTGAGCATCTGAGAGGTGTGCGCAAACAGGGTTGGATCGCATAGGTATCTGCCATCTGCGCGCAGAGGAGGCACAGAATGTGTGGTCTTAAAGACTTGCCCAGCTTGTCTCCTTTGTGACATTTATGAGCACTGATCATACATCGACTTGCGGCATCTTGAGGAAGATCAGTGATCCCGGTAGTCGACAACTAAGCGAAGTGGATGATGGAGCTCGAAAAATGCCTTCTGAACTGCCAGCACCGTCCACGCACATCTAAAATCGGCACACAGGTCACAAAGGCGAGCATTTCTCTTGCTCCAAGATTTACGAGCACTGACAGTATGCTGATCAACAATTCTGCCTGCGAAGGTTCTCTTAGTCCTCGACTGAGCTGAACTACTCAACGCCGCCGTGATTTGTACATGCTTGGTGACAATGCAGTCAGCAATTCTCGGTAGTGACTTGCCCATTTTAGCAGCGGACGTTACACATCATCCGCATGAGTAACCCTTGTGCTTACTCACGAATAATCTCACAGGCCCACTGTCTATCACGATGGCCTCTATTTGCCATGAATTGTCAGGGGTTGGTCACCGCCGAACCTGTGAGGCCCTGTACACATTATCTAGCTCTCCACAAGCACAGCGACAGTCATGGGTTGGTCACGGTCACGGTAGCAGGAACGGAAAGCTGTATTCCAGGCTTATGCAGCGGTCGGTGATGTGGCTGCTTGGCAGACGCTGTACTGGTCTGGACCGAGCGTGTGGCGGCGCTCTTGTGGCCATCGTGAGGATCGTGAGGATGGGAATGCGCGTTGAAGAAGAGATATAAAGGCACTGCTCATAGTCCACGAAAGATCATGAAAGCCTCCAGCCATCTATTCACTCAAGTACCGTCCATTGCTCCTCATCATTTAGTACGACCAGCCACGCATCCTGATCGGAATCGCCCACGATGAAGCTCCTTCTCACCATTTTTTTCACGGCTCTTGCTGTCGTTCCGACAGCTCTTGGAGATGGTGAGCCTCGTCCGTGCTGTACATATCACGAACCGTCACGCTAACAGAAACCAGCCGTTCCATTTGAGAGGCTTGACAAGGACAACGCCGTGAGTAACACAACAGAGCCTACTAACCCCTGGCTGACACCATAACCAGCTGCTCCTCGTCCTCGACATGCAAGAGGGTCTGTACACTCTCTCGCGAGATTTCGACGCTACCCTCTTCCGCGACTCCATGCTCGCCCACGCAGCCATCGGGCAAGCCTTTCCGGGCCTCCCCGTGGTGTTGACGACGTCCTCTCAGGAAGGTTCGCAGAAACTCCTCCCCTCCAGAACGGGGCTCACGAAAGACGAGCACACGTAGGCGACCAAGATGCTAACGAACGCTCATAGGCCCCAACGGCCCGCTCCCGCAGGAGATTCTAGACATGTACCCCTCCGCGCCCCTGGTCCAGCGCCACGGCGAGGTCAACGCGTGGGATAACGCCGAGTTTCGCGACGCCATCCGCGCTGCCAACAAATCGCAGATCATTATGGCGGGCATCGTCACCGACGTCTGTGAGTTCGACGACTCCCCCCCCCTTTGCCCCTCACCAACAAGCTTCCATTACTTTCGCTCGTGTGACTGACCACATAACCCAAAGGCACGACCTTCCTAGCCCTCTCGCTCCGCGCCGAGGGGTACGGCGTGTGGGCGAACATCGAGGCGTCTGGCACGACGACCGAACTGATCCGCGACATCTCGAACAGCCGCATGCTCAACGCGGGCGTGAATGTCGTCTCGCTGTTCTCGATTATTTGCGATTTGATGCGGAACTGGGGGAGCGATCCTGGTGCGGCGACGCTGATTCCGTGGCTGGATAAGTATTATCCTGCGTATGGGTACTTGGCTAGGGGTCATCGTGCTGCGATTTTGAATGGGACTATTTTGCCTGGTGAGGATGTGTTGCTGAGCTGAAGAGAGCTGGGGTGAGTGAGACTGGCCTGCTGGAAGGGATGGGAGCTCGTGTGTTCTGGTGTTCTCGTTAGCTGGGCCGCTGGGCTGAGGTGATCGGACTGTTGTTCTCGTAGCTGCTGAAATGGATCGGAGCGTGGAGCTTGTTTCAGAAATATTGTTACTGTGAGCGGCGATGACAAGGCTCGAGTCTTGTGGTATCGTTTGGATAAGAGAGAATTTTCCGAGACCTCTCGTATTTTCCGTCAGCGTCAGAAAACACACAGGGCAGGCTGTCCACCAGTTTAGGCGTATCTTTGTCTTCGTGGTCGTAGTTGCACTTTGGACGAGGAGTATGAAGCTTCGAACATCCGCAGCCTCATCTCACACGCGAATATCCCCCAACTTAAGCACAACCCCCTCATAAAACCCCATCGCCTCCCCCTCCCCATCATCGCCACTCTCCCCAGCGCTCAAACACGCCCTCGTAGCCTCCTCAAACCTACCCCCCATGCTCGCACCCACCTCCTCGCCCACCTCCGCGTCGAGCAGCCTCCCCCTCACCGCAAGCGCCGCCCGTCGCGACCGCTGCGCAGCCCGCAGGTCGATCGCCAGGATGCGGTCGACGGGCTGCCAGAATGCGATCTCGACGAACAGCACGCCGAGGGAGTATATGTCGAAGGCGCGCTTGAAGCGCTCGCGCGCACCGGGCTGGGTGGAGGCTTGCGCGGCTGGGTGCCGGTACATGTCGTTTTCGACATCGGCTGGGACTTGGGTCATTTCATCGGCAGGGGCGGGGCGTGAGAAGTCGAAGCCTGAGAGGTACTGAGGCCTCGTTGTCAGCTTCATGAGGAATTTGAGTGGACAAAAAAGGTACCCACGGGCTTGTCGTAGGGGATGTGTTCGTCTTCTGTTTGGAAGAAGAGGATATTGTGGCTGCGCAGGCCTTTGTGTAGCCAGTTGACGGCGTGGAGGTAGAGCAGGCAGTGTGCGACGGAGTGGGCGAGGTTGATGCGGTCGGAGAGGCGAGGTTTGCGGGCGGTGAGGAGCAGGGTGTGTAGGGAGATGGGTGGGAGGGAGGCGTGGCTATCCGGTGGGCGCGAGAAGACGAGGCCGAGGCGGTTGTTTAGTATGTCTTCTTCGTCATCCTCGTCGTGGTCTTCTCGGTGTCCACCAGGCTTTGAGGGAGCGGCTTTGTCGAAGTAGCCCAGACAATGAGGTGTCCGGAACGCATCCGGCTTGGGACTGTGGTTCAAGAGTGCGGCCAATTTGCGGACGCGTTCGAGAATTACTTCTTTCGGGGGCGAAACGTCGCCTGGTCTTTGGGCCTCATAGTCTTTCCACTCTATCCAGCACTTTTTCGGCTCCTCGCCAGGGATCTTGAGGAGGGCCTCACATCTAGGCGCGTCTGAAGTCTCGGGGTCGAGAGCGACCATCGACCGACCTAGTTCTAAATTTTTCTGCTGGCTGGGATTCTCTAGAATGGTTGGATTAGTACGCAAAAGTTTCAAACTGGGGATTGGAACACGGAAATCTTACCCAAGCCCAGCCTCACAGCCGCAGCTGTGTCCCAAGCTTTGCTATCTCCCTCCATCGACTGATTGAACGCCTTGAACTTTGCCAGCTGCGACAACAACAGCAGACCCGAGGCATTGCTCCTCTTCTGCGCCTCAGACAACGGCGTCGACCGCACGCCCACCTTACCTCCCACCGCCACCTCGCCCAGCTCCAGCTTCACATTCAGCGCCTGCACCAGCCGACTCAGATCCGAGATGCGGTGATGCAGCTGCAGCACGCCACGATTCGTATCCTGGACCGTATGATGAATCTCAACCTGCATTGACGCGTCCAGAATATCCGTCATGTTGTCGTTGAGCGTCGAGAACCGCGCCAGCAGCGTCTCGAACCCGGTCTTGTCGAACGACACCCACCGCAGCCGCAGCGCGCCCTCGCGCGACTTCTCGCGCAGCCCGCGCATTGCTTTGCGGATGAAGTCGCGCCGACGCGCCGGCAGTGGGAAGTTGGCGGCTGCGGCGTCCTTCTCGGGCTCCTCCTGCTGGGAACCGGGGGCCGGGTTGAGGAGCTGGTTGGCCTCGGCGTGTCGGCGGAACTCGTCGAAGAGGCATTGCACCTGCACGAGAAGGTCTAAGACGGTTGTGCGGTGTAGCACGAAGGTGTTGGACGCGAGGACCTTGGCCGGGTTGTTAGCGGCGTCTAGGTCCATGAGCCCGGATGTCTCGCTCCAGGCGAAGAGGCGCTGCTGCTCCATGCGCAGGCGCAGATTAAGGTATTTGCAGTCATCGGGGAAATTGGCCGCTGTGATGAGGAGTTGTATGCCTGAGTTTCCGCTGTCAGAGGCTGTGTGGTTGTATAGCTTGGGAGAGGAGGAGGAGCTTGCCCTGGACGCAACCTTGGAACACTTGAACGCCGACGCCGGCCACTCCCAGGGCGAGTCCGGCCGCGCTTACTGGGTCCATCTCATGCAAGAGATGACATGTGCCTCAATTCGGTTAATATGAGTTCCTGCGACGGATTGGGTCATGTGTGGGTGAGAGCTGTGCCGTTCGTTGATTCTCATGGACGCAAGAGTTGGTGAGGGTGCTTACGTCAGCCACAATTGCTGGGGGAGGGGGGTCCCACTAAATATTCGTTGTGACACTGCACGCAACCTCCTTCCACTAGTGAGCACACAAGACGTCCGGTTTTCTCACTTTGTTGGTTTCTTATTTTTGAATGCTCAGCGGGCTCTGAAAAGCCAAGAATGATGTGGATGAATTCCGGCCACGTCGTTGCGGTCCGGGGAGGTGCCAATTACTTTCAAGTAAGGGATAATGGCGAAGAGAAAACTGATTGAACGCTAATGGTCTCGCTTTCATTCTCTCTTTCCAAATACAACTGTCCTGCTACATCAACATATCATGTTTGTAGAGCTGATGTGCACATCCGGACGCGCAAAAGCTGAGAACGGGAGGTGAAGCTCAGGAACCCTTCCAGACTCCCCAGCCTCTACAGCAACTATACACGAGCATCACCTTTCTTCAAGAGTGACTTCACAATTTCCCAGACATCGTTGTCCTCCACCAGCCTCACATCAACAGTTTCGCCTTGTGGAAGACGCTCCCGAAGCTCCATATCATCATCCGCCATGTCCTCAAGCGGTATTCTGCCAGTGTACATCTCCCAGATACTCAACCCAAGGCCTTACAAGTCGTCTGCTTTGGTAGGCGGTGGATCACGCCCAGTCTCCTTCTCCTTCCTCCATCTGTCAGGCGACGCACAATGCCACGTCATGTTTCCTTCCCGGACGGCTTCGTCCTCGTCTTCCCAGCGACCCTCCTCAAAGTCACACAGCAGTCAGTACTTTGCGTTCATTGTTCAGGATCATGTTGTCTAGCTTGATGTCTCCGTGTATTATTCCCCTCCCATGGAGTATTTCCACCGCTGTGATCATCTGATGTGCGGCGGTCTTGCGTTGCTCCGGTGACAGACTGCTGTCTTTCGGGAATGGCGTTCCAAGCTCCATGAAGAATCCCTGACAGCTAATATTCCCATTGATTGGATCGAGATGTAGTGCTCTCCCACGAGTGGCGATCGCGACCAAACACTCAGCAGCTGCAGTTTGATGCTCGTACTCGTGCGTGTTGTGTGGCGCTCAATTTGAAGGTTTGTTGATGATTGGGATCTTTGCGTCTGTACAATTGGTTCCTGGAATTTCCAACCGGCTGGTTTTCCAGAGGTCTTGAAGTAGAGGCGAGCTGCAGAAAGTCGACGTCTGGTGAGACCGGTGGCTACGGTTCGGCTTCGCCATCACTCATCCTGAGACCATCAGGTGGCAGGCTTGCAGACTGAATCCCGACTGCTGTTAGGAATCTGTGGTCTTTTCTGACGTTTTAAAGTCAAAGAAGTGATGTTGGCGCAGATAACGGTGAGAGGGGAGGAACGACGAGGCTTGGAATAGTAAATCTAAAAATTGTGTCTTTTAGGCCATGTGCTGCGCCACCCACTTGCAGCGCAGGAACATAGCGTTGATCAAGCTGTGTATCTCCTCCACAAACTTCGGGTTTCTTCGTCTCCCTGTTCTCTGCTGTGAGGGTTTTCCTCAAGCCCACTTTGCTAGGTCCCCTGCGGACTGATTCTCCTGCGTCGATGTGGCATGCCCCTCCACCTGATGAGGCTCGTCAAAGGCCTGGCAACTCTACCTCCTGCCCGTCTAAATTCCTTGATGATGTGTGGATTATCCCGTATTGAAGGAAAAATCCATTCCAAGTGTAGACATCTCGGTCTAGAAGTCCTGCTCGGAGAGCAATGTCTCACTCTGGGCCCTCAATCTGGTCGTGAGTGCGCTTGCGAGAGCCAGAGCAACCTTCTCCGCGCTGCAGGCCTGAGAGTCTGGCTTGTTGGTTGATGTATGCAACCTTTTTCTCTGGAAGCTCTCCAGCCGAGTGACAGAGGGCCTCCAATGAGGGAACGGGTGTTTTCCATGGACCGCAGTTCTTGTCTTCCTCGCCCAGTCCCTTCATGACGAGGAAAGCGGTTTGGTATTGCCGAATGCGTTCGTCTGAGTTATTCTTTAGGCTATACTCGACGCTCCAAGGGGACTCGTCCTTGCTCTGCACTGGTCTCAGCGGATAGTAATCTCCATGAAGCTTGAGGCCAGTCACAGTTCCCATCATGGCTATGTCGCACAGAATGCGCCTGCCCACGGACGTATCGATTGCTTGGCAAGAACAAGCAATACGTGATCCGTTGCAGCGGCCGGAAAGCAAACCAGAACCTTGGTGTTCGTTCAGAATGTCGTTCAGCTTTTTAATGTCATTCTCGAAACAGGCCTGAATCATACTCAGAGCTTTGAGCCGTGCTGCCCGCCCCGATGTAAGGCAAAGTTTGAGATGGCTGCTCGATATTGACGCACATCACCAAGCTCTTGAGTGATCCACAACCATTCAAGAGGTGGCATCCGGCAGTACGCGGCGGTTGGACCATTCCCGTTGTAGCACGTCGTATCCTCCAGATCTTCGCAATCGGCTGAGTGGATGGCCCAGGCTTTTGGCAAGTCCTCAGGCCAGTCTCTGGCCACAGGCCACAGACACGACGTCATCTTATACTTTTTCGTCAGAATGGTGACCTCGAATGCTAACTCGAGTGTCATCTCTGGCAGCTTCTGTGGCTGGGCATGAACAAGGTGGAGTACCACCTCAAGGGCGGAAGGGTCATCCTCGGGCAGCTCCACAGTCCACTGTACTGCCTCAGGACAGGCTGACTCGACGAATGGACCGTACAGCATGGCCTGCCAGACGGTAGCTGGCCGAGCGAGCAACTTTGAGCACACGATGAATTTCTTCTCGCCGACAAGCAAGCGCAGGTCTCCGTGGGGGTCGAAGTGGATGGCTTCATGAGGGTCGCCATCATTTTGGTGGGGAGAAGGCAGGTGACGTGAGGAGATTGCGTGGGAGGTGTTGGGCGCCATTGCGTATGAACCTAGGAAGGTCTGAGGGATGGTCGTCGTGTAGTTGGAGGTCGAGGGTTTGCCGCAAACGCGCGAGGTTGGAAGATGCAATGAGAAGAATCGCTGGTCTAGGAAATTGACGTGGCAAGAAGGACCAGGCCTTTTCTCTTAGAGTCGGTCTGAGGTTGCAACGCATGAAGTTGAAAGAACGCAGAAGAGATCTGGGGGAGGCAGGCCCCGAACTGGTAAGTTGACCACTAAAAAGGATGCCTGACTGTTTAGGAAGGTTGCAGGTAATCCAATTGAGACTTGAGAAAGTTGGGCCAAAGAGTAAAGGAGAGAGTGTTGTAGATGAAGTTCACCTGGAATATATGTCACTTCCTGTCACGTCTCGGCGCACCTGCAAAAGCAACACGTGAATTTCACAAAGATTTAGCATGGAACCCTAGGGACTTCTGCTTTTCTCCAGTCAGCATAAACCTGTAGACACATACTAAGTAAGTAGACACCTATTGACCTGTTGAGCAGCGCCCTAGAGGAAAGGAGTATTTGTGCATTTGTACCGCGCAGGAATGTAACTTTGCAATTTTCTTTCTATGGTAGATGTGTGCAAACGTATCCATAATTTCAAGCAGTCTATCAAGATCTTGAATGAACTTCTTTCAGTTATCACAACCTTTGCAGCCCGCAGGTGGGGTCAAGTCATTGTCCTATTGGAAATCCATTTGGTCCTTCATTTTGGAAGCGCAAAAACGCAAGTTTCTTCATACATGAGATACGCCTTGGTAGCTGGACTGCAATATGTTTTGTCGTGTCTATGCCCTCTAGTGGGTCCTGAGCCCTTCTCGCATTGCATTCCTGAGACGGAAATTCAAGGCCTTCACTTGACAGCTCTGACCATGTCGAGAGCTTGAAATTTTGGTATAATAACATTTATGTCGAGTTTTGTGTAGTTTGATCACATTCCATCATGATCTACGCTGCCCACCTGGACCTATAGAGCTGCGTGACGCGATGATCTGGAGCTCTGCTTGTGCATATTTGGATTTAGAATGGGCGATCGCTATGTAGTTTCGTATTGTGGTCACTTCCTTGGAGAGACGTTGTACATGACGTGCTTTTGCACGGTCTTCAAACCTCATCTTCCGATCAGCATACTCGACCACTGGTTCATCTGCCTCGCAGATACTGAGAAAGTCACCATGTGATTTTATGACGGGTCTTGAACCCTGGGTAAAAATCGATAGTTTAAAAATTCTGACAACAATACTCCTCGCATCTGTTGCTCATATGAACGTGTCCCATTTCACATCAGTCACTGCGCATGCCCCAAAACAGCCTTGATAGCCGAACCTTGAAAGTGAGGCGGGCATGCAATATCGTGTGTATCAGCTGAAATCAGTAGATCAGTTGCCCCACTTGCTCGCAACTTGGGTGCTGGTGCTCGTCCCAATGATTCTCTGTGGCCGCTCATCTTTGGGGGCGGTGTTGCTGACCTACCTGCAATATGTGGCGCTGCCATTCCTCCGAGCGTTGGTGTCCTTCTGTATTGCGGGTGGCAATCTCATTTGCGCCGTCTGATTTCATGCCAATAAATTCCATCTCATGCCCGTGCAAGCACGTAGGATAGCATCACAACCTCTCGTGGCTGGGCACAAACTCCGGACATCATAATTAGTATATACTGTTCGAGCACTGGTTATGCAATTCGAAGGCGTCCATCTCCGTTGAGATGGTGTGATGGGCCTTCACGCTGGCTTAGCATGGCCACACTCACCTGGCATAGGCAACGACACGAGTTCTCTTTACGTCTCCGGTCTTACACGCCACGAAATCTTCCACACTACTGTTCCGAGATCACAACCAAAGGGGAAGAAACACACCGACAAAAAGATACACCGTAGCCAGGTCGACCATAGTTCTGATGAAGGAGCTACAAATAGGCGAGCAGCACGCCAGCTTCACAAGAAGATCCGGCCCAATGGGAGATCTGCGAAGACTGCATAAAATTCGGATGCGAATGTACCAAGTACATCCTCCTGGTCCTCGGCATATGCGTCTGTATCATTGTGGGAGGGACCTGGCTGGGAGAACTGTTACGTAGCCGTATTGACTCCTACTTTGCCGACTTTGTGAGCATGTTCTTCATAGCTACATCAATTCCAGAAATCACTGTTGTGGCATCGAAGAACTTGCAGACGCCCACATGGCCCTGGGCGGACTACTTTGCGCGGCGTCGTCCGTGTAAGAGCTTGACGGAACTATTGTCCACGTCAAGGGTCCAGCCTCAGGCAGCTCTCAACTACCTCCTGCACACTGAGAACTCCACTCTGCTATGGATCATAGGATCTTTCAACGACCAATTTCGAAGAAGAGTACTCTCAGGCATCAGTTTCAAAATCGATATAAAAAAAACCGTGACATCTCTGGCACTCAGCGATCTAATCATGGTGAAAGCCGCTACCGGGGAGAGGCCAACACTTGCTTGCTTACAAATACCCAGGCCCACCCACCTTGTGTCCCTCCAACGTAGCCAGAGCTTCTCGAAGATAGACGAGAAACACATCATGTGTTTTGAAAACTATCGGATCAATGAGGATTTAACCAGTCGAGAAAGTAGAGCGCCTGGAGCTATAATTTACAGGTTAGACGAAAGCATCTGGATTGGTATTGCGTACTGGGTATCTTTAACAATAAGGACAGTACGGTTTGGGGTAATGCGCAAGCGACTTGGCTCGATCTCAACGATTCAGCAGGTATTGATATTGCCGATTTACAAAACAAAACGCAAAGCTCCAGCAGCTCCTGAAGCGGCTGCAAGTGCTTCAGGCGTGTGAACTATTCCGACTCAAGGTTGTGCGTGCCTCGTGTTGTTTCTCAGTCAATACCTCACTTTGTCTCCGCAAGCAGAGCACCTGACTGGGGAAAGTAACCCTTGGAGTCGCTTTAGAAATCAACATTTGTGGATCGTGGTTCAAACGGTAGAAAATCAAGAGTCTCTTAATTCTTTTAAGGCTGACGATTCTGGCAGCGGGCCCTTCGGGGCTTATATAACTAGCAAAGAAGCTCAGTTTCAGCTGTCACATGCCATCAACTGACGGCCTAGTTCACATTCAACACACACCTTAGGCGTATGGATGGGAGCATACTTCTTGAACAAGTCCAATACAGTCCACGGGTGGCAGATATGAAATAACGTCTGCTCGACATGCCTGCTTTCTCCCGGTTGGAACGGCGAAATCTCATAGATCAGCTTCCGAGTTTCAATCACGCGCGCTCTTCATAATTCCAAGATTGTGCGTGGCTAACGTCAGCAAGCGTCCAGATGTGTCACATCCAGGTCGAGTGCTGACGACTCACAATGAAATGAATGGATCTGTAGTATGTCTCATGGTATAAATCTATCTTGCTGTTTTCAGTAACTCACATTGTCTCTTAATATGGCTGCACAGTGCACACTACAGTTGTAAAATTTACACGGAGAAGCACACCCCAAAGCCATTCCTCGCAGCTTGAATTTGGAAGTGATTTTAAAATGTTGCACCAGCTTGTCACTTAAATTAACAGAGTTGAAACCATGCCGTGGAAATAAACCCAGGCATCGAAACAACTGTGGCAGGTAGGTTATGTCTAGTAAGAGAGGCCTGGAGGGAGTGGCGCGAGACTGTATTGGCAGCAAGTCGGCTGCCGGGCCGAATAGCCGATGCCACGTACACGAATGATTCACTGCAGTTTTTGAAAGGTATTTCTCCATGACATGCGGTTTGCATAGCATCTTCCTTGATTTACTCGTTGTGGGGCGCCCGCTTTTGAAGCATTCGCTTGAGCCATAAGCTTTACGCCAACACTTTACTAATGAGTTGCTGGCGCTGTACGTTGGGAATGGGAAAACATGATTCTGACAGCGCTCTACATGACACCATCGGACTTTCTCCACCAATTGTCTAATGAAGTCTTGTGCTAGTCGGTACCTAGAAGGGGCGATCATAGGAAGGCTCGAGATACTTGAAGCTCGTCTTCAAAATGTATCTTGCTTGACCACCGCCCAGGTCCTTCAATAGAATGACCCAGCCGAAATCCGACTTAAATCGCAAACTGTTCACGAGACTTGAGTTGCAAGCAAGTAACAAAATATGAACAATCGTCATTTTGCTCATCCACTCAACAGGGAATCGTCCGCGAGCGGTAAAGTTCCGTAATTCAGACATCGGGATGCATGCCCTGCTGCTCTGTATCCACAGTGAGTCTGACCTACTTCAGCAACTTGGCTGATGTACTGTACACAGTGCTGGACAGCGGGCCCACTCGCGGGGAATTTCTTTGGGGTCAGACGCTCTACCGGAGCATGTGAACCCCATCTTGGAGGAGAGGATGCGGCCAGGGACCGAATCATAGGAGAACCTAGACCATGGGTCGGTCGTATTGAACAATTTAAAGTTTGTGGGCTTGTTTGTGTAACGACCCGAGATAGACGCCCGGGGATCTGGAACTCCAATCAGGGATGGGCCTAGTGAAGAGGAGAGGAGCTGAACTACTTCCTTCAGCTCCTCCTGCAGTGCTGCACGGGACCTGCAATGATACGAGTGCTTACTACGGAGAATTAAAAGTGAGCCATGCCCAGGATGACTAAAGCTTAAATGAAAAGGGGATGACCATGGCATTTGCCGGTTTTGGTGCTGACAAGCGGACAGTCGCCGACCCTAGATAGATAGTGTGGCGCACCTAGTGCCTGGTCCCCACCCATCAGCTGCGCAACTTTTCTCCTAATCAAGTCCATCTTCCCTGAGCTATCACACCTCCCGAGGTCTCCACCTGACCTATTCCAGTCCTCACACACAGCTACAAAGAGACGAATTCGAAAACGTTCGTGGCATGGACGCTTCTAGCTCAGGGTTCGACGAGCAGAAAGTCCGCGTCCACTCTGGCGTCCTCTCTGGCGGCGCCGAGATGGCCGCCCAGAACCCAGAATCCACATACAGCAATGAGAAAGAAGTCGGCTCAAGCGGATTAGGTTACTCTGACCTAGAGGTGGTCGAGCCTCGAACAGATGGCCTAGAAGTGGCCGGCAGCGATGCCTCACAAGTTGTTCCGCCACTCTACCGGCCCAAATTCGAGGAGCACAAGTCATTCGGACAGCATTCTCTCGCACAGCAAACACTACCTGAAGTCGCTTCTGACCCTCCGTCCTATCCTCCGGGCGTTGTGCCCGTGGGCCCAGGGGGATACAACGGTGGCAAGGACCCATTCCAGCCATCAACACACTCGACCAAAACTCGCAGGATATGTGGGCTGGAGAGGCGAGTATTCTGGATTGTGCTGGGAGTGGTGGTCTTCGCCGTTTTGCTGGCTCTTGGGGTTGGCATTGGCGTGGGTTTGGGTGTCAAGAGTAACAACGACGCAGCAGCATCCCGGTATGCGATGATTTTCCTCACATTCACAAACGCCTAGCCACGCCTTGAACTATTCGTTAGCAGAAGTCTGCTATGCTAGCCAAGACATCTTCCCGGCGCCATGATGCTGGAACGGGTGCGCGGGACGGCTAGTCGATGGGCTGGAGCGCATAATGGTGCAGAAGTCTGGTACCATATTCCAGCACAGACCCAACCATCCCGCGCCTAGACTTCATCGACCATACCTAGCTTTGGACTGACGGCTCATCTAGCGCAACCTCAACGTCCACTACCGCCTCATCCACACCCACAACCTCCTCATCCACAACCTCGCTGCCCCCAGCCGCAGCCACGGCGACGGCAACGGCGGACAGATCCATCATCTGCCCCTCCGCCAACCGCACGCTTTTTGACATCCCTTCCTCCACGTCGGGCCAGAAATTCCTGGTGCTGTGTGGACGTGATTACAATAGTGATGGCGGCGCTGTGGACTTGACGTCAATACAGAACGTCACGTTCGCGGGGTGTCTGACGCAGTGTGGGCAGACGGAGGGCTGTATGGCTGTAGGCTGGGGAACGTATTATGACGTCGACACTTGTTGGATGAAGAGCGCTATTGGCGATTTCAACGTGAGTCCTGGGTGGTATGCGGCGGTGGAAGACAATGAAGGATGAGCGCTGGGAACGCGCATGTTTGGCTGGCCGAGGGCATCACGAGCATATGCATGACGGGTAAATATTGTCATTGAAGTCTCGCACATGCAAGTCATGTGTTGTATGCTAGGCGCACTTGTTGCGAAGCATGCAAAAGAAACAATTTAAATTTTCCCCAAATATGATGCCTACATTTACTACTTTGTGCTGTGCACAAGGCTTCCTCCCTTGGCCTGTGGAAAGGACGGGAAAGGGGGTTTGGGGCGGGAGGCGTTTGGCATCACATACATCAGGAATCCGTTGCCCTTGCCACCATGCAGCTATCAGAGGCAAAGATTCTATCATTCTAACTCGAGCGCCGGTGTCTAAATACACAAATGCATACAAAGATTCGCAGTGTCTCTACATGCTGGAGATCATTTCCTCCACATGAGCGCCAACCAAGCAGCAACCCGATACCCAGCAATAATGCCCACCATAACGCCCACATTCTTCCCCAGGTATCCCGTCTCATACCCATACTGCGCCAGGACGCCCTCACCCGCAATCAAACACTGCTCCGCCAGCTCCGTCTGATACATGCACTGACAACCCTGCGCACACTCATACACCCTCCCGGCGAACTCATTCACCACCATGCCCTCAAACACATACTTCTGATAATCCCAGTAGCTAAACACATACTTATAAAACACATTCAGCACCGCCGGCTGCACCATGAAGCCATTCACACACATCCACAGGCCGTTAGCGAACGCGACCATCGCCAGCGCGACGACGAATTGCGGCGCCAGCGCGGAGACCAGCACGACGAGGCTCTCGGCTGCGAGGAGGTCTAGGAAGAGCCAGAGCACCCAGATGAAGAAGGCGGTCGCGGTTGGGTTGAAGTTGGACAGCCAGTACGAGATGCAGGAGAAGCCGAGCGCGATGGCGAAGAGGTAGGGGATTCCGAGGAGGAAGTTGGAGAGGATGAGGGCGTTGGCGTTGTAAAGGCCATTGTGGTGCTCTTTTATGTATTGGGCGCGGTCTTCGAGGAAAGCTGGCACGTAGGCGACCGCCATGAAAGACATGAAGGCGCCGCCGAAGAACTGTAGCGAAGGAGGGGTGTGAGTATGTAATCAGGACCAAAGAGAGAAGACTAGAGGATGGGGAATAGACTCACGATGGCGTTGATGTACGGCTGAATATACTCCTGCCCAGTCCCCAACCTCACCCACACCGTCCCCATCATTAAGGCCAGACCAAAGTACATACCGGCGCGTACCCCATAGGTGATCACATCGCGGTAGCTCTTGATGAACGAACGATTCAGCAGCGTCAACACCAAACTCGCGAAGCTAGGCTTCCGTCTGGCCACGGCTGTACTTTCGGCCACATCACCACCTTGCCGTCCAGACGTCTCGCATCTAGCAACAGTGCTAGACAATTGCTGAGCCATGGAAGAGAAAGCCCAGGCTTGTTGCATATCCTTGAGACGGTGCAACACATGCACCCGCTCCGACGTAAAGTCCGCATTGACTTGCTCGAGGAGGAATTCGGCTGGGTTGACGTGGACTGGTATGGGGTGGCCGATGGACTCGTAGTACGGGACCACGGTCTGCAGAGGGCCGAAGTAGTGTGTCTTGCCGCCGGAGAGCAGCAGAAGCTTGTCGAAAAGGTTGAATGTCGATGTGGACGGCTGGTGGATGCTCGCAACGATGATGAGCTAAGAATGCAGTCAGCTCCGTCTTCCCCTTGAAGCACCTGCGGACACAGCCAGTACTCACATTGTTCCTCCTCGCCACACTCTTCAAATAACTGATAACCTCAAAGCTTGCCGCCGAATCAAGCCCACTCGTCGGCTCGTCCAAGAACAAGACCTTTGGACCCGTGATCAGCTGGCTCGCGATGCCCACCCGCCTCTTCTGCCCGCCACTGATTCCCTTACGAATCGGCGTCCCGATAATGGCATTGGCCTGCCCGCGCAGCCCAAAAGCATCTATCAAGTCGTCGACCCTCGCCATGCGCGCGCTCTTCGACAGCTGCGAGTTAGTCCCCGCTAGCCGCGCCGCGAAGCGCAGCGTCTCTCGCACCGTCAGCGCGCCGATCAGCGCATCTTCCTGCTCCACGAAACGGCTGATTTGGCGCGTGGCGGTCTTCGAGGGCGTGATGCCGTTGACGAGCACTTTTCCGTCGACATGGGCGGCACCGGTGGCCCGTAAGGCAAGCACGTTGAGGAGGGTTGTCTTGCCGCAGCCGGAGGGGCCCATAAGGGCGAGCAGCTCGCCTGCAGAAAGTCGTTAGTGAAGCGACTCGCGGACATGAGAGGAGTATATCACTGACCAGCTTCGACGGAGCCTTCCACATTATCCACAATGACCTTTGACTCTTTCGTCTCGCGGTCCTTGACCGTCACTGTGACACCGCTCCATGATATGTGCCGCACCGTCGTGTTGCGCAGAAGGTCTTCCGCTGTAGCATGCTGCTCAATGTCTCTATATGGCGTCTCTTTGAAAGACGGCTCAATTTCTGAGCTGTATGTGCCTCGCGTGGTGTGCGCCATAGTCTCTTGCATGTTTGATAGAAAAAGCAGATGCAAGAATGGAAGGATGTCGAAGTATGCAAGACTCAGATCAACCACACGTACACGCAGAGCGGCGTTGCAGGATGGCTATCTGGCATAAATACCCAGACGCACATAGAGCATGTGTAATCGCCAAAATAGCCATGGTGGTCGGCGAAACAAGGCTCTCACAGCCAGGCAGCCTGCTTAGCAGGCAAGCACCACGTGCCGTAGTTTTTCTCGCCGCCCTTAGGTCAGTCATCCACTCGGCGACGACATGCACACTAATTGTTTTGCATCCTTCGCTCGATCCTAAACGGCGCCCTTCCTTTCCTCTGGACACAGTCCGCTCCGCCACCTCACGCGTTCCTCGCTAAGTGTACGCAGGGGAGTAGTGCAGCAGCCGCGGCCGAGGCCACTGCACGTGGGACGCGGCCGGCGAACAGGAACGACCTGTAGCGTGGGTTAGCACAGCCGCATGAGCAGAAATAGCCTCTCGATATTGTCGGATTGAAGGTTTTGTGTGACACTAGAGATGCGGCTGACGGCAAGCTCAGCGCCTTGCCCTGCGGGGCATCGTTGAAGGGGTTGCTGGTCAGCACTAGGGGTCAAGCAGCGTTGGGTGCTTACAATGTCGACCGCCTCGGCGACCACCCGAGGAAACCTTGTTATGCTCGGGGACCTACTGAAGAGTGCATGCCACTCGGAGTAGGGCTCTGGCCAGCGACCAAGCAACCCTCAAGGCTGGTGGGTCCAGTGCTTGTGTTCCTTCCCGGGCACCGGGGCTGAGTTTCGTACTGGTATATGGACGACTTGATCCTGCTGCTGACATGTGTGTGGTGTGTGAGAAAGTTCCGGTCGTGATTCATCACCGCCTGTTGTTTCCCATACCATGTGCACACCTCCAGAGGTCAAATTTGATTTGTTTTGAGCGCAGCTTGAGTTTGTTTGGCTGCTTGATTCGGAACGCACAACATGCTCTGATATGCACAACATACTAGCCGGCCACACAGAGGCCCGTGTCGGAAGTCTTGACGAAACAACACGGGGGAGCGCATCCAGAGCTGATTGTCCCAAGGCTGACTATTCCAGAAGTGATTATCCCAAAGATAAATATCCTACGAGCGGCGATGCTAAAAGCAATACAAGGTGATAAGTACTGGAATTTTTCAGTAGAGAGTTCGCAATAAGTGGAGCAGATGGTCAAGACTTTTGGCCGTGAGGTCCGCACTGTCAAAGAAGGACCGGCTCAGGTTTTGTGAGTTCCACCGCCTAACCTTGCTTTGCATACGAGAACGTCTAGAGTCGTGGCCAGGAGCAGCTTCCAGCTAGGGCTACAAACATTGGGCAAGCTGTGCCTGCTGCATACTGTTACTCGCAGATATTGTGCTGTACCAACAGCCTTCGATCTGACAGTCGAGTAATAGAGAAGCCGGCGACACCAAAGAGGCAGCTTCTGTGATCACTGCGGCCCCGAAGTTACTGCGGACAGCATAGAGTCGATCTCGCTCATGACGTTCTCGTCCACATTCAAGCTGTCGATCATCTCCTCCTGCGTAAACGCAACCCAGAATGCCGGGTTGATCTTAAAGCAATACTTGTCAGTAACGAACACACACGCGAAGAACATCAGCCGCAGCCGTAGCTCAGCTACACTTCGACAGCACCTAGGATGCAAAGTCTCGAAATAACTCACCTGCTGCGCCTTCTTCGCCCGATATATCTCCTGTGCGACCCCCTTCACCTGGGTCCCAGCATTCGCCGCCGCGCGCCAGACTAGCGACAGCTTGCTCAGCGCGCCG
Organism: Plenodomus libanotidis; assembly: GCA_022609195.1. Taxonomy (NCBI): domain Eukaryota; kingdom Fungi; phylum Ascomycota; class Dothideomycetes; order Pleosporales; family Leptosphaeriaceae; genus Plenodomus; species Plenodomus libanotidis. Next base: position 115,584 of record JAGKQA010000098.1, read on the forward strand.
ATGCTCAGCTTGATCTGCTCGCGCAAATCGCCCTCATCGGGGATCAGGTACAACGCCCACTTAGACAGGTGAACGATCGTCGCCATGGTGATAACGCACGTGAAGAAGTGCGTGTGGTGGTGCAGCGGCACGGCGTACGTGATCATCTTTGCGATCTCGCACGCCGCCGTGATGGTGTGGCGCGTGTGGCTGTTGAACGTGTCGCCGGTCGGCACGGGCCGGTAGGGCGCGCAGCTGTTGACGCTGCGGGCTGGTGAGGCGTCGAGTTGCGAGTGGGGTTGGTGGAGCATTATTGTGCAGCTGGGAAAGGGTGTCAGTACAAGTGCTTCCGAGTGGGCAGGGTGAGGGTTGGTGGAGCTTACGCTGTGATAATGAAGTGGGCTTGGAAGAGCATCTCGTCCGGCGCACAGTTCTTGTCGATAGGATCCCGCTTCGTAGGAGGCAGATGAAGCCTCCAGTTCGTAAGATTGGCATCCAGCTTGGCCAGGTTCTCGTCATCGGGGAACATAATTGGGGGACACCTCATGAAGCGGCCGAGGTTCCGGATGGCGGCAATGCGGAAGGCAAAGGACGAGAACGGGCGGTCTTCGCCCGTGAACAGCTGATCGTCAAAGTCCTCCATGTACATGGGTTGCGGAATATGCTGTTGCTGGTCAGCTGGTGGATTGCACACCGTGCCTCATCTCAGAAGGCCAAGTAAGATGTGAGACTCACCCCGGAAAGGTATTCCGATTCCTCGCAAGGGAGCGCTACATCGGCGACCACATCGTAGAGGATGAAGTTCGTGACTCGGTGCACCCCGGCGACCATGCCATCGCACACATATAAATCCCACCACGTGCGCCGCCAGCTCTCCTCCAGCACCGGATTACCTCCTCCATGGAGCACAGCAAACTGCCTGGTGTTCAGCTGTATCTCCACGGCTATCCTCTCAGATTCGCCTAGCAGATCCCGAGCCTTGTCCTGCTCAAGACTTCCATCCAGCGCCACAATAAGCAGCAACAAAGCCTGCACCAGAAATCCATCCTTCGGCGTAGCAGGCGAGTGGCACAACCGCAGCGCCTCGTCCAGGTACGACGCCCTCGCTGGTCCAAGGTCCAGAAACAGCGAGCCCACGTACCTCATCGCCGCGACGAGGTGCTCAAGTTTCTGGCCCGTCTCGCGCATGTGTCGCAGCAGGTACTCCTTGGGCAGCACAAACGGGTGCGCCGCGTGATAGTGGTAGTAAAACGAGTCGAAGCACTTGTCCGCGACGCTGGCCACAGGCGCCATCGGCGCGCCGTGCGCCACGGCATATAGCGGGTTGGCAAACGGCGGCGGCGGCGTCCGGAACGGCTGCAAGTTGCTCATGGACGCCGCGACGGACGAGTACGACGCGTTCGCTGTAGCCTGCGAGCTCCCCACTGGGGCGCCGGAGTAAGCCGCCCCGCTGGTAGGCAACAAGCTCGGCGGCACCTTGACGTTGCTGCCGGCGCCCAGCAGCATCGGACAACTCCTACCGCCGCTGGCGTCGATGTCGGGCCCAACCGAGCCCACGTCGCCGGTTGGTGAGGATGAGCGGTGGCGCTTGTTGGGGTTATGTGCTGTGCCGCGGCGCGGGCCCTTGTAGCCGCGGCGTGAGGCGACGTAGATACAGTCCGGGCCGGTGCCGGCGCTCACACAGCGCGAGCAGGGCGTGCTGCCGTCGCATTTGAGATGCTTGCTACGCTGCAGCCCTATAAGTCAGCCTTGAGTGCTCACCTGAGGATGGTGTAGACTGCCCGGGGGGATAAGTGCTTACACATGCCAAGCACGCTGCGGGAATAGAGGGCGCACCAGCAGCTGCGGCTTGAGATTGCGCAGGCGTCTGCTGCTGCTGCTGCTGCTGCTGCTGGTGGTCTGCTGGAGGCGATGGCTCGCTGGAATTGTTGATGCTCGGAGTGTAGTAGCTTCCCTGCCCCAGGTCGCCGACTTGAGAGTCGAGCGGAGAGCCATTACTTGACGCGGACGGGCGCACCGCGGGCGATGTACCGTACAGGTCCATAATCATCCTCTTGCGAATTTTAGCTTGGTTTTTTTGTGGTTCTCGCGGAGCAGTGGCGAGTCCGAGGATATACTATATATGAGTGCCACCGGTAGACCTGTAGCTGTCCCGAGGTGTTGTGTCGCTCGTCACTCAATCTTTACCGCTCCCCGTTCCGCGCACGCCGACCTCGTTGCGGTGTAAACGCACAGGCTGGCCGGAAAGATAGTCAAGTGGTTGGCTCGTTGCTTGGCTGCTTGCTTACTCGGTTGGGGATGACTGAGATGCTGTGGACGCGGTCACAAACAAGGGGTGGTAGCGTTCGAGGACAGAGGCGTTTTGAAGAATGGGCGGACACGAAGCGGGAGGCCGAGCATGTTTATGGAGTTGTCTCTAGGCCTTGATAGCAATTTTACTTGCTGCCCTGTGCGACAAGAACCGCGCAGAATATGGAGTATCACCGACCTAATTGCCCCCGTGTAACGAGCTCGTTGGCTCGTTGTGTATGGCTGAAAACCTCACAGTGACCTTGGGCATGTTCTTGGCTTGACGCCGTCTCGGTGCTCGCACATACCCGAGTGCGAGCAATGCCAAAGATCCATTTGAAACCCTTCAAGGATCACAGATTCACGGTCGCTGCACGGGGATTTGGTAGATCTCGCGCCTCATCAGAATTGACGAGCCCCGTGGGTGGAAATCTGGGGAAGATCTGGGAGGAGCCCCGATGCCCCCTCGTGGCGGGGCACACACCCACTTTGAGTGCCACCATGTGTTCCTGAGCTAGCAAATGTGCCCCACTCCTTCTGTCATAGCTGCAGATCCTCGCTCGGCGCCGACTTCGTAATCAGGCACTGATATACTCTGAACTTCTACAGGACCGATCATCACGTCCGGCTTCAGCTTCAGCTCCAGCGGATTCCTGTTTATCAGCTGGCTCCTCCTTCTAACCTCTAGAGAGCGCACAGGATGACCTCTGTGAGAGTCGTGATGTAGGTCGGCCAAGACGTGCTGCAGCTCAAGGTAGCACGACCCGATTCGCCAACGCCACCAGGCACGCTGGCAAGATGCCACCGAGAAGAGTGTTGTAACTCAAATGCATCTAGGTCTCAGACAAGGAAAAAACTGTTGGTGTAGGCGGTCAAAATGTACGCAAATATAGTCTCGACTCGAACACTTCCAACACGGACGGTCCGTTCCCGTTGGCGGCATTTCCGTTCGGGAGGCTGCATTTACGACCGGGCGGCGGTCCCGGGCCTGCTGCTGCTGCTGCTGACCTTGAGTCGGCGCCGTTGAGCGACACCGATAGGATGTCCGTTCCTGGTCTTGATAGAGGGCTTTCTGCTTGCGCATGGACCCTGACGAGGCCTACGGGTGAAGGCAGCTTGAGTGTCAGCTGGACACCACCACGTATATACCACTGCATGCATGTCACGAAGCGTATGGGTTGGTTCCCCTTTCCAATCATTACTTTCTGAAACGCTTCATTCGCATTATGGGTATGCAGCTCGTCTCTTATCCTGACTCCCACTTGGCAAGTCGAAAGAGTTGCCCTTGGTATTGGTGGGGCCTCCTTGAGGTCGTCCAAGTCCTGCATCCGTATTCGTTATCATTACCCACACGATTTTGACTTTGCGTCTCTTGACCGTCTGGATTTTTGATTGTGCTTGTCACTCATCTTGGTTGCCTCGAAATCTGTCAAGGCTTCTCCAATTCATAATCTTCTCTTGCATTCCTCTCACACCAGGTTCATGCTCAGCAGTAACAGCCAACCTCTGTTCGATAGCACCGTTAATAAAACGCACAGAACCCAAGACTCCTAGAAGTGGGTATAGCTTACCCATCAACTCCTAATCCGATATCTCCACATCCTCAGCTCCAGCCTCCCTTGCCTCCAGCACAGCCGCATTAGCACTCTCCAGTGTATCCTTGCTCCGCGCCATAGTAACAGAGACATAATCGTCCCCCATCAACATCTGAATCTCGCCCCGCGCCAGCAGCGATGTCGCACGCTGCTGCTCACCATCATCACCAGCAAACACACCCGGTGCGTCAAAGCGCTCCAGAAATTCAGTAGCCTCGCACTCGTGAAAGCGGCCCACCGCGCGCCCAGGTCGCAGCAGCACCTCCTTCTTGTGGCGCCACTCGAGCGTGTCGACCTCGATAGTATCCGCCGTCGCCATGTGGTAGACGTGCACCTTCTTGATCTGGCGGAAGCGGATGCAGCGGCCCAGAGCCTGCTTCATCTGCGCGTCCCACTCGACTTGGTTGCGCGTGATGAGCGGCGAGACGAAGATTACGTGGTTGGCGTTGTGCAGGTTGCTGCCGGCGGCTTGCTCAGCGTTGATGAGCTGCGCGAGGACTTGCTTCTTCTTGGAGGACTTGGCGCTGTCCTTGAAAGACTCTAGGGCTGTAGACTCGTTGGCGGCAAGCTCGGCGGCGGTGACGTGGGTAATGTTGGCGGCCCTGAGGGCGTCGTACGTGTCGTTTAGGAGCTCGGTGTTTTGCACGAAGACGACAACTTGATCGTCTGTAGCCATAGCCTTGATCAAACCGATGACAGCGTTGATTTTGGGGCCCATGCCCTCATCGCCTTGGGGAAGATAGGGCTCGGGATCTTCAACAAGAGCATCTTTGTTAAAGTCGGCGCTATGAATGATGCGCGGTTCCTCAATGAACTTGTACAGGGGGATGCAAACGTCAGCTAAGGGAGCAGAGCAGCCACGGACACCACATACGGCATTATGGGGTGGCAGCGAGCAGTGGACGTGTCCACAAATCAGCGACACCAAGTGCGAAGCCACAGCATCTTGGCTGGGGTGGGCGTCGCAGTGCCATGTGCCAGCAAGGACCTGCGAGATGACCTTGAGGCAGTTCTTCTTTCCGTGAGCCGGTGCGAGGCGTCCAATGACGATTGTCAGAGCGTCGATGGTATGCATCAGCTCGTCAAAGAGCTTCTCCATGGTGCCGCCTCGGATGCGCACCCTGCCCTCGTCGGGAAGATCCACATACTTCAGCGCGCAGCCTTGAGGCGTAATCCAGTGTTCCTCGGACGCCTTGCCCATCTCTGCCAGAGCTACGCGCTCCTGCAGCTCTGCAACCCTCTCGCCGCACTTGGCAACAAGGCCACGTCGAACACACTCTGCGTCCCAGTGTGCCCTGTTGACCCGCGGAATACCGAGCCGCTTCTGCATGTCGCGGGTGATGCGATCGATAACAGCCGTGGGAATGTGCTTTGCGTCCTTCATGCGCTGCCGGCTCTCCGTCTTGATGGCGGTCAAGTTGAAAGGAGCCAGGACTTCATCGCCCTTTGGCCGTCGCAAGTCGCGCACAGGGACCAGGGCAGAGCTAGAACCATTATTGGTGCGATAGTCTACCTCCCAAGGAATCTTGTGCTCGTACTCCATCTGCAGGAGGTGCGGTAGGTTTCGAAAGTCCTGGGCGTCCATATTCTGAACTCCAAACCAGCGCCTTGAGTGCAATGGCGTCTTTGTGACGAACTCGCGGAATAGATCGTAAGCATCGAGCTTCTTCTTCAAGACCGCGGGCCTCACAGTGCTGCTCCTTGGAGCAGGAGCATCCTCGGCAATCACGCCGAAGCACATGCCTTCCCACAGAGCCTGCAGCTTAGCCGTCCATGCAGACTTGTCCGACCAGAGCGGCAAAGCCGCCGAGTCGCCGGCAGCAAGCTCCTGCTCGAATTGCTCGTCCCAGATTAGGATGCGCATGGCGGACTCAAATGCGTCCCAGCCACGGTAGAAGTCATCAAAGTCAGCGGAGAGAACGCCCTGCTTGAACATCTGCAGGGTCTTGAAGTAAGAGAACTGTCGAGCCTCGCCATTGTCTGGTTTAGATACGTGATTTCGGACGTTTACGTGAGAGACACGGTAGGCGAGGTAGGAAGCCTTGCCATACAACTCGCGACCGCGGTCTTCGAGGCCCTCGATCGTCTGGATGCTGTTCTTGTACATAGCAGCAGCAACCGCGACAGCGGAGGTTGTGTCGTCGCCCTCTTCAAATTGCATGCGGTCCTTGACATCAGCAAAGGAGAGAGAAGCACGAAGGGCAAGGGCTTCCACGGCGCGGTCGACACCTAGCTTCTTGGTCTTCCAGTCCACGCGGCCCATAAGGCGGCGACGAGTCTCCGCTCCCACGAGGTTGGCATTGAAGTTACGGACAGCAAGATCTTGCTGCAGATCTTGGTATGCGGAAAGAGAGTTGCTCGACGGAGAAACAACGACGGGGTTCTGGGAGGACTCGACAGTAGATTCGCGCTGATTCTTGGAGAAGAACTTTCGGATGAAGTAGAGAAGCTGATCATGACGCTCCTGCAGGAAGCCAGGCGACGGGCGGCTCTGGTACAATTGAGCTTCCTCGAGCTGCGATAAGGGCTCAAGAGCCTCGTTCTCGCAGACCCTGGGCTGGCGGCCGGCGACAAGAGACAGGGGTCTTGCCAGGTGCACGTTGAAAAAGTAAGCTATCTTGCAGACCTGGCCTAGAGACGCAATGGGAGGGGTTCCGGAGAGCATCCACTTCGATTCTGTGATACAATTGGCAACAAATTCAGAAACCTCGATGTTTTCGTAGGGAAACTCGTCCCATATGACTCGAGAAAAGGTGCAGTATTCGAGGATCGTGACAGCAGACCTCGCAACCAGATTGGATGGGGGAGCAAGGTGTGCAAGCACTTTCTTGTACCAATCTCGGTACGTCTTGGGGAATGATACGACGGCTATTCCATTGGTGTCGTGGTGCTTCAGAAGCTCATCCTTGTAGGTCTTGTACTTGAAGATCTGGTTGCTGCAGATGATGATGTCTGCATCGCCCAGCTTGTCGGAGTTGTTCAGCAGACTTGGATACGTCTCAAGGACGAGAATCTTGTAGCCCTTGTTCAAGAATCTGCCAGCCTCTGATTTCCACTGCTGGGTCAAGTGGTTTGGCACAATCACGAGAGTAGCCTTGAGGTGCATGCGACCAGCCAGACTTGGATCTTGCTCTCGCTTCATCTGGGAAGCTTCGTCAACGAGACGCTGACGGTCGATGAGACCGAGACACACAGCAGTCTTTCCAAACCCCACATCGTCAGCAACGATTCTACCACGGCGAGTGATGGTTCTGGAAGCTTGTGCGTAGACCCGCAAGCGCAGGTGTTCGATGTAGACCTCAGCAATTTCCTTCTCGGTGAAACTTATCTCAGCCTCATCGTTCTCTCTGCTGATCATCCACTTGAGCGAGGCAAGCTGCTCCGGAAGCAACGTCACGTTTGTGTTGAAGCCAACTGGCTGAAGCTCAGAAGTCGCAGGTGGAGGCGGCCGGACTTTGACGGCTACAAGAGCGAGCCGGGGGTCTTCGAGGACGCCCAGTCCAATGGAGAACGTGGCCCTTGTTTGCGAGTCGTCGCCATGGTAGCTGGGGTGCGTGGAGAGGTAAGACCGTGCCTGCTGCATGAGGGTGTGCGCACGGCCAACGAAGCGAATATCAACGTAGCGAACGTCGGGGATTTTCTTGGTGTCAAGGACATCTCTAAGCACGTTGTGGTCTATTCTGAAAGAGGATGGCTTGTATTTAAGGCTCTGAGTATAGATGCTCTCGTCCTGGGCGTCGTATGTTGCAGCAATGGACTTGTGAACTTTCTTGACAGACTTCTCAAAGATCACCTCAGGAAGCCTTGGTGCGCACTTGTCGCAGTCTTCCTTGAGGACGACATCCCATAGCTGGACGGAACGGCTACCATCGGTAAAGTCGATGACGGCGCGCTCAACAGCAGTATAGCAAGGACCAATAAGGTGAGCGAATTCGGCAAGATCCAGCTGTTGAGACAGGTCAAAGTCTCTCATGGTTTGGACCAATTTGTGAACGGCATCTTGAGACTGGCCAAAGATTGGCAAAGACATGGAAAGCAAAACTTGGTCTCGTTGGCAATCATCAGGACCGTGAACAGCGAGATCGTTGCTGCGAGAAGGCAGACGAATGCGAGCTGGAGGGCTGACGGGGAATTTGTTCTTAGCGAACACAGCCATGTCGTTCTTGAAGGTCAGGATGTGCACGGCGTGCTGCGGGAGGCTAGTCCACCAGCCGTCTATAGATGCTTCAAGCTCGATTTTCCTCGATTTTTCGAGCATCTTGTGGACACGATTTGTGGCTTGGATTCGCAAAAGCACGGGTCGACTCTCTGCTTGAGGAGCTCTACCCATCTCTCGACAGACGTTAGAGATGACGAAGCAATCCAGCTGGGAGGGGCCGATCGGGTTCACATCCATGAACATGTATAATTTCTTAGATGGAGTATCAGAGACCCAGAAGGCTCGCTCAGGCATACCGCACTCGGGGTGGTAAGCCCATTGACTGCCTTCGAGGTCTGAAATCGCAGTGCGAGCGTCGTCGTCATGGATCTGTGATGCGCCACCAACAGACTCCAGAAGAAGCTCCTGCTTATCGTTACAGCTGAAGGTAAGGCAAACATTGACCTCCTGAGGAACCCAGAGTTCCCAGGCGTCAGCCGTGGGAAATTGGTCAGGCGCATCGGATCGAAGAACAGCTCTGGCAATGGGCTGGCCAGTTTTGTGCTCACCGCCCAGCTTCTTGGCGGCATCAGACCACTTATCCAAATGAAGATACCAAGTGAGCTGGTCCTTCTCAATGATGATTCTAAGGATAAAGTTGGCCTTCGACACATACTCGATGCGAGTCGCGTCAGTAATCTCGATGAAGCTCAGCTCGTATGTGGTGCCACACAGACCAGCAACAACAGCTTCCGCATAAGCATCGGCTTGCTTGGGGGTGTAGGCCGACAACTGAAGGACTTGGGCGATTCCACCAGCTAGGCGTTGGGTGTTCGCAAGCATAGGCAGAATTGAAGGAAAGAGTTGACGCAGTTGGTCGCCAGCCTTGGCATAGGTGAGGCTGCCAATATCGTGGAACGACTCCGGGAACTTAATCATCTGGTGCTCGGGGTTGCCCTTGCAGCTCTTGCAAAGACTAGCACCACAGACTTCGCACATATAGATGTCCATACTGCTGTAGGCCAAAATTTGCTGGCATACGCAGCGGCGGCGAGTCTTCTCCCCGAGCAGTAAGATCTGAGCGACATTGCTGGTAGTGTGAGCCGACAGCGTGAGGTCGTCGAGCTGATGAACATCGCCGAAGTCGATCGACGTATCAGGCAAGGCAAAAGAGTTGCGATCCGTCTGGATGATGTTGAAATCGCGCTTCTGAAACAGTCTCTGCAGCCAACCCTTCTGCTTCTGCTTGTCGTACTTGGCAACCGCGGCGAGAGCTGAAAGGATGACGGCGCCAACGACCGTGGTGGACATCGCATTGCCAGCAAGATCCTGCAACTGAGCCTGAGACTCGATGCTCATGTCAAAATTCTCAATGGGCATGCCCTGGAGTTTCAAGGCCTCGGAACCAGTGACCGGGCGAGCCTCAAGGCTGAGGAACGGAATGGCACACGGCGTGAGGCAGCCAGTGCCGCCAAAAGGTTGAGCCATGTTGACGCGATCGACATTCTGACTGCAGTCGAGAATTTGAGCCTTATGAGCTGGATCGTAGACCCCATGCTTCTTATTCTTGCCGGCCATAGCAAGGCCGTAAAAGCATTCAAGCAAGTCCTTGACACGGTTTGGCTGGCGAGCCTCCCAAGCTTTCCACATCTTGGCCGGCGCGTTAGAACTGCCGCTTTCGCGCCACTGAATCCAAGGACGCTCATCAGGAATCCTCTCTGTGCGACGAAACTGGGTGTGGCGAGATCGAGAAAAGGCCCAGTCGGTGTCGCGCTCCTGAGTGGCTTGCGATGCCAGCTCCATCTCGTTGCGCGCGCGGTGGAGCTCGTGGCTGTTGGATGACAAGAGAAAGTCGGTGACCGGACTGGAGTACTTGCGCTCGAGGGCCTCGATCACAAGCTTGAAAGCTTCGCAAAGCTCCTTGGCGGCGTCTACACCGAAAAAGCCAACGTTGAAGGCTATGACATACTTACGCAACCTCGTCTGGGGGAGGTAGTAGTCTTTGGTGTCAAGTCCCACGACTACCGCAGCATACCCAGTGAGAGGGAACACGTAGTCGGTGGTAGATTTCCATGGTGCGCCAAACACGTTCTCGAATATGACAAGCTTCGGCTGACGCTCCTTGATGTAGTTCATTGCTGAAGCAAACGTCGTAGTCGATGTTCGGTTCACTCCCTTCTTCGCCATCAGATCGTCAATGCAACGGCGCCAGTCTTCGTTCGTCAGGTCATCGCGCGTCATGGGAACTTCTTTGCCCTTCTTCTTGTGGAGCGCGTCCCATTTATTGTTGGCTTCTCTCAAGTTGCCGAACTCCTTGGTCTTGCGCGTGTTCAACGTCGAGAAGTCTACACACGAGGTGCCTGCAATGAAGATATCGACTTCAGGAATGTCGGCCAAAGCACCAGAAACGAGGTGACTATTGAATGTGTCAGTCAAAGTCGTTGGAGTTGAAGCAGGGGCGAAGGACTTGAGTTCTGACTTACGCTCTCTTTGCGCCGGGTTGGGCGAACTCAGTCGCGTCTCGAAAAAGCAGGTTGGGCTTGCTGTTGCGCAGAAGGAAGGCCTGCTTGAAGGGCTCGATCTCACAAGCGAATTTGTTGACAGTGGTGAATACTTGGTCGCCTTTGGCATTCTTGAGCATACTGAACATGTTCAGAACATGAAGAGGCGCGTCGGTACCCGAGCAAACGGTCCCCACGCTGAGGAAGAACTGCCTGTCTGCGTCGACATAATTCTGCAGACCGTGCTTCAAAGCGTTCTCAACTAGGTCTTGTATGATCTCGCGCAGCTTGAATATGGGGGGGAGGGACAGGTCAGGGCCTTGAATGACGACCTTCAAAGCTGGATCAAGGACTACACCCTCGTCGTCCACCTCCGGGGCTTGGTCAACGTCGGCTGCCACTGAGTCGTCCGCAGCTTCGATTGTGGCCGCGTCCTTGCTCTTATCGGCAGCTTTGCGTTTGGCAGCAGCCCTGGACCTGGTGGGAGCTCGGGATTTGGCGATAGCCTTGGGTTTGGCTGACGCGAGAGCAGAAGACCCTTCACCCGCAACAGGAGCGCCAAAGTCAGCGACATCAGCAATGTCGCCAATATCAGAGACGCCGCTGTCCGTGTAGCCGCTCTCGCGAGCGTTGGCCTCGTGGTTCTTGTCATCGTCAGCAATGGCCTCGTGCTGACCGCCATCAATTGTGCCAGACTTGTCTTCGGCGTCGATCATGACAGAGTCTTTGTCGTCACCAAAAATATGCTCGCTGTTGTTGGGATGAACGGCAGACTGGTGTTCCTCTTGAATGGAGGGCGAAGGCTCGTCAGAAACAGGGTTGGGGGGAGTAAGCTTGGGTCGCTTTGAGTTGCGAAAATGCCCAGTGGAAGGTTGGCGCTTTAAAGACGCGTTCGAAGCCATGCTGTCGAGGTGTTCAACGTGCACCACGGCGCGGCGTCTAGAGCCAATTTTGCGATACCACAACGGTTGCGAATGAGTGTATTCCCAATGGCAATGCAAAAGTAGTTGCAAACAAAGAAAGGAGTGTACTCCTCAACCAGCAGGATAGACAAGAGGAAAGGGACGTAGGAGGGAGGCTGAGTGGGTGGCAAGTGTTGGGGGAGATGGATGCTCAGGAGCAGTGACAATCATGCTGTTGGGTTGGAGATGTGGCAATTTGGTTTTGAGGCAAGGTCAGCTAGAGGGCATCGTCCCCAAAGTGGATCCTCCATCACGAACGCCCAGCAGTGAATTCTATCACGATGTCATGGTGGGGGGCGTGAGGTGTAGACCATGCCAGACCATGAGGGGGTTGCAGCAGACCACAACGAGAGACCAGAGTTGGAGCTGGCAATGAATCACAACCCGGCCAATTCAATCTGAAAGTGTCCCAAAATACCAGAGTAGATGAGTTGCCAGCATATTGACAAAAGACACAAGAGTCGAACGCCTGCCTGGATATAAATGACATGGTCATGAAAGATATGAATGGAGCAATAGAGGCAACATGTGACGGCTCTGATGCGGAAGTGTATCAGTACATCATTGACATTGAGGCCGAGGCGGCGGAGACTCGGTATCATGAAATGCTGGAGGTCAAGACCCAAATCTCTGGTGCAGTCCACTGCAATAGTTGTGGACTTGCCTGGTGGGCAAATATGACTCAACATGGTGCCATATTACCAGAAGTGTTGGATATGGTAACTTGAGCTTCAAGTGCATTGTGCCTCGAGCAAATGTGGAGAATCATAATCGACTGTACCTTGCAGGTCCAATGCAGCATAGACAGAGTCTGTTACTGGACCTTGATGGCCAGGCCTTCAAGACTATACCTGGTTGTCAGTTCTCCAAATTACCTCCATGCGAGACGGAGTTCGATGGTAGTAGATGGCTAGAGCAGAGCAGAGCAGCATTATGAAGTCCAGAGTGATCACTAGCTGAGAGGACCTATCAGTGGGCAATGTGGTTGCTGGTGACGATTTGTGCGAGTCCTTAACACTGATAAGTTATCCAGACGGAAGAGCTGCATGCGGCAGAGGTCGGAAGAAAAGACTGGCCATAGCACCGTGGAGCAGTCATCACAACAAAGCTGTTCAGAGCCTTGTGAGGCCATTGATTATTTCCCAAGCGAGGTTGAGAAGACGATGCACGCCAAGACCTGGACCAAAGGGTAGGTAGGTATGTATGATGGTGGGATTAGACAGACTTGTTGAGAATCCTCGGCTAGACTCAGCCGAGACAGCCAGATGGACAGGCAAATATGGATGGTGCAGAGGAGTAGAGATTGGAGACCACTCTCTGTGGGCAGATTTGGCTTCCGCATAAGCCCTGTCGGAAAGGTATGGCAGAGCCTCCCCCTTCTTCCGAGATGGTCCCAGCAGCTTGAAGTGTGTAGATGGGGGTGCGAAACGAATGAGAGGGTCGGAAGAGGAAGGACTGATCTGCGAGCAGGCCCGTGTGGGATCGCATGGCGACCTGGACAAGGAGGCACATTCCGAAATCGTGTTGCAAATCGGCCACACCAGACTTATGACTTGCAGCCAGGCGGGACTAGCAAGAGTATTAGCCACGTGATTGACGTGTGAACTGAGTTACAGTCAGGGGCAGTTGTGTTTGATAGGAAATACCTGCCTTGTGCCTCGAGGAGTTGCCTTCTGCCACCGGGTAGGCCTTGTCTTCCGGATTGCAATGCCAGTGGTTGAAGGCGTCATTACTTCAGCACGTCCAGACTCATGAGACAGCTCAGGCGATATCGAGGATATGAAATGAGTGGATTGTAGATCCGTTGAATGGTAACAGCTGGAAGTGATTCGAGTGCAGCATCTTCGCCGGCGCAAGCAGTTGATTCGAAGTCAGACTGAGTTGATAGCCTCGTTCGAAGACAACTAGGATGCTACTAGCAGGCAACAACAGTTGATACAGCAGCGTGCGGAGTGGTCAAAGAAACGTCCGGTTGATGAGCAGTCGACGTTGAACTTTCGTACAGACCCCTATGCAGGTACGACCCTCGGCCTGCACCTTCCCATTCTGATCGCAGCCCCTCCACTAACAGCAGCCCCACAATAGCCAACCCGCGCGCGTGAAGGGCGTTGGGCGCCGCAACATTAACCCAGTCACTTCGAATTGATCCAGCAGCCCAAACTTTCTTCAACTTCGGCCATGTAGAGAGCAACACGATAACCACAGCATGGCCGAATCTTCAGCGCTCTCGTCCCTGTCGCGGACGCCCACGCCGTCCTCAAGGTATCACCTCACTGCAGACGAAAGCGCGTCTATCCCTGCCGACCAGGGCGATGTGACGGACATCAGCAGTCCTGGCGATGTCGCATACCATGACGACAGCGATAACAAGGCACCATATCGCGAGGCGAAAGTCTTGTCCGAGGAACTTCGGGCCCGGTGCCAGATTCACTTGGAAGAACAGACCTGTAAGCCGGCGGCGCGATCCAACGGGAAGGGCCCCGATAGTCAACATGGTCGGTACTAATTGAAGCCGCGCTTGGAAGACGAACCCGCCCTTAACCTACTTAACTCACTCCTCTGCGACGGCATAGCGCACTCAAATGCCTCGACAAAACCGGGCTCTGTCCCACCACCGGAACAGCTAGGCCTATTAGCCACGCTCGCGATCCATCCCAAGGAAACATCCAAGCTCACAAGCCTCGCTGCTCACGACATTGGGGCGCTGTCTTTGTCTGTTCTGCGCAATGTTCTAGCCACAGTCGGCCCAGTGAATGGCAGACTGCGTGATGCGTTTGTCTTCCGTGGCGAGGACAGAAATCGAAGACGGAGCCGCGACACCGATAAGTCTAATAAGAATTCCAAGAGCAGAGCGGAGCATATTCGGGGCAAGATGGCTGGCGCGAGCAGCGTCTGGAAGTGTGGCCAGGAGTTTTGGAGCGTCCTTGGCTGGGCTTTCATCTGCAGTGCCCTCTATCCACACCGATGGCGATGGTGGAAGCCGTGGCTTGAGTACATGGTCGACGTGCTAGAGGGCGACTACGCGGCGAGGAAACGCCTAGACAAAGAGAGAGGGGGAGACCAACCTCGCGAGTACAGCCTGTTGCGGGAATCGTTGTTGCTGTCCTACATGTCCCCAAAGAGTAGCCGGGCCAACCCGGTAAGGCACATTATGACCGCCCTCTTTGCCGATGGAAGCTCGTCGTCGACCAAGATCTTCAAAGAAGTCTTCAAAAACGAGACAAGGGTTGCGTCTAAATCTGACAAAAAGAGGAAGCGCGGATTGGATCTGGACAAAGACAATTATGCCGACTATGCCGACGACTCGTCCAGTGGTGGCTCGCAGCCGCCAACGCCAGAACACCAATGCACGACAGCAAAAACAGCTGACGATGCTGCGCCTTGGGCAACCTCGTCCTTAGCAGAGACTATACCGCTCCGCCTGCGCCTTTTTGCCCTGGTGAGGGACCTAACAAATACTTTCGAAGTAGAGCGCAAAGCACTAATGGCTTTACAGTTGTCGCGAGCCGTTGACGACGTACCGGACATGTGCAAATTCAAAGTCAAGGATCTCTATCAGACATTCGTTGAGAAGATTGCACAGTTGCCCGTTCCCGCCTTCACTCAGTTCATCTCGTCCCTGCAAAATCACCTCGACCAGGGACCAATCGTCGCCATTATGCTGGTACTGATGCCGCACATTGTCCCACCGGCGGCCCCAGCTCCTCGAAGTGTTGACCAAGGTGCAGCCGAGCACGATTCAGTCAGCGCAGCGATTTTGGAAAAGTGCTATTTACCTTTTGCGTACAAGACAGCCGAGAACAACGCCAAGTTATCAGTAGCCACCGAGACTGTCTTCCGCATCCTTTGGACGAACGGCTGCTTGGAGTGGACGCCGACGTTACAACATGCCGTAGAAAAAGGTATCGAGGCTCGGCGAAAGAAGTCTGCGCCGGGGAAACACAGGAACGACGGGGACAATGCCACAAGAGACGTGCTCCGCGCTTCCGGGCGTCGTTTGTTGGCATTGGCGGAATTACTCAAATTGCAGGAGCAAGGAGACGACGCAATGGATGACGATGCTTGAGACGACATCGCACTGCTACAATAATGGGCGGGCCTGGCGAACGGTGAATGGTTCTATATTGCTCGCAGGCTTGGACCGCAAGAGCTTTTCCGGATCACAGTATGTCACGGAGACTAAGGATGGGAGGCACTATTGATCTACTTCGAAAAGGCGTTTTGGTGGATGTGGGTGGAGGGGGGGGGGCTGTGGTTGTCATTACCTCGAGCGCATTGCATTGGACGTTTGGCGTTCTACCTAGATGATATTCGGGCAGCTTTCAGGCGTTGGAAGATACCATGGTTTTCATTATGAGAAGTCAAGACTTATCATGTTCAGACGTGGAGGACTTTCATGATTAGGTAGTTTTAAACCTGGCATTGCTGCTACCGTTTTGGTGCTGGCGGTGACCAAGCCGCGGGTTGCCAATCCTCACTCGGCCCAGCACGAGACTGTTTCTGCCACGGGTCCGCCTTCTCAACCACCTTCGCCTTGGGCTGGTCCTCCTCCTTCACCTGCTCCTCCCCCGAAGCAATCGCATCCCTCCGCGTAACCCCTGCCCCAGCACCCTCCTCCCCACCCACACCAACCCTCGCCGCCCCCACCGTGGCACTCCCCAGCGCCGGCGCGGCCTGCTGCTGCGCTTCGCCCGGCGGCGCGTCCATCATGCGCGGCTTGGCCTCCCAGCGCGCGTCGGCCTCGGCAGCCAGGTGCTTCATCTGGTGCTGGCGGCGCAGCTCGGCGTGCTGCTCCTGGACGGACGGGGGCCGCTCGCGCTGGTGGCGCAGCCACTGGTGCCATTGCGGGGAGACTTTCACTTCGCCGTAGTGGATAGCGCGCGGGTACTGCACGATGCGGCGCCAGCGCGCGAGGGTCGCGGGCCCGTGGCGCTCGTCGCGGAATTCCCAGAAGGTGTTGCCTTGGAGGTCGAGGCCTGGGAAGGGGGGGGGGTTAGTCGAGATTGGTACGGGAGGGGAGTGTAGCGTATACGCCTAGCGCACCATGGAACTCACCAACAAGGAACTTCTTTCGCCATGGGAGGCGGAGGGCTTTCCACTTATACCATGATCGCAGGAGGGGCGAGATCTGTTTCGAGGACATTTGCGTCTCGAGGCTGAGGTCTCGGTGTCCAGGTGGTTGGGAGAATGCTGTCCAAATCGAGGTGCTGAAGATGAGAGTGTGGCTGTCTGTCGTCATGGATGCCGGCACTATAAATCCAAATTATTCGCTACGCGACGGGAGGCGCGTTCTGGCGTGGCAGGCGCTGGCAGTGGACGATGGACCCCAGCCACAGCGGTTGACCTTGCCGAGGCCGTCCAATCTTCAGTGACGTGGTGCCTGCAATCGCGGGCAGATTACGGGCTGTACAGGGAGGCCCCTCATCGCGACACCGTAAAGCCGACGCTGTCCATGGCCACGGCCACCGGGTGCCCACGGGCGAGTTGGGGACCACATTAGCAGAGAAAACGATGCATGTTTGTTATGATTGTGCGGTCCTTGCGCCGTTCCATCATCATCTTCTCACATTGGGAATCACTCATCACTCATTTCTCGTTCAGAGGCTGCCAATTTGCAGGAAACCCACCAGCCAATCTCGCCCTCTCCGTCGTGTTCTGGTTCTGGTTGATTCCATCCCTAAAGAGTCCCTTTTTTTCTTTCTATCTTCTTTTGTACCAGATAAAACAGACGTCACCCCTCCGCGTGCTGGGTTGCCCGCCTGTGTTCATCCCATCCATTCGGCCGACTGGGAACTGACAAGCAGAGCGCATATTCCGGTTTCCCCTCGGGCGTCATACCTACCAGTAATACCCAATACCCAATACCCAATACCCAATACCCAATAACCCCCGATCCAAGCCTCGGCGCCTGCACTTCCCAGTGACACACGAAGCAACGTCAGACCCAACCTTACGACGACTTCCTCCATGATCCGGCATCAGACGACACACAAGCAAAAGAACCAACTTCGGAGCTGTCAGACCAAACCACACGACTGAGTCAGCACTTCACATCCAGCCCGCCATGTCTTTGGACAGAGACCTGCGCAAGATGCGCCTCGACAAATACACTCCCGCCGCGGCGAACGAGGCGCGAGCGTGGATCGAGGGAATCCTAGGAGCGCCTCTGCCATCAGGCGACCTGCTGGCGGCTTTGAAAGACGGAGTGGCTCTTTGCAAGTGAGTCTGGTCCTGTGTCACGGATCCCGGAGAATAGTGCATCTTTCTGGTCCAGCAACTAACCACCGTCTGCGACAGACTCATCAATCTCGCCGTGCCTCCGCCCGGCGTCAAGTTCAAGTCCTCCGGCATGCCTTTCGTCCAGATGGAGAACATCTCGCACTTCCTCCGCGCTTGCAAAGCCCCACCACTCAACCTACAAGAACACGACGTCTTCCTCACAGTCGACCTATACGAGTCCAAGGACCCAGCCCAAGTCCTCCAATGCCTCAGCGCCTTCAGCCGCGCCGCCAACCAGACCAAGCCCTCCGTCTTCCCCACCGCCATCGGCGCACGCTCGTCCGGCCTCAGCCCACAGCGAACGGGCTACTCCGGCACACTCTCGCCCACACCCACACCCACACCCGGCCCCCGGCCGCGAGGCCTGTCGAACAGCAGCAACGCCTCCTCAGCCTACACCCGGCCAACTACCCTCTCCGCCGCCAAAACCGGCGACTCCGGCCGCTGGTCCCCCAACAAGTCGCCGAGCGCAGGCCCCAAGTCGCCCTCCGTCAGCACCTGGAGCAGCCGCCACACCGAGGGCACAACCTCACCAGCCTGGAACATCGCGCAGTACGGCTACATGGGCGGAGCGAACCAGAACAACATGAACATCTCGTTCGGGGGGCGCCGCCAGATCACTAGCGCCGGCCCAGCGGTGCCCAGCCTCGCCGAGAAGGAGAAGCGCCGCAAGGACAAAGAGGCCGAGGAGCAGCGTCAGCGCGACGAGGACGAGGCCCGACGTAGAGCGCGGGTCGAGGCCGACGAGGGGCGCGCGAGGCTCGACGAGGAGCGCAGGTGGGAGGCCGAGACGAAGCGCCAGCGCGAGGCTGAGGCGCGCCGCGTCGCCGAGGAGAAACACCGCTGGGAGGAGGAGGAGCGCCAGTGGAAGATCACGGAGGAGAAGCGCCGGCGCGAAGAAGAGCTGGCAGAGTCCCGTCTCGCCGAGGAACGCGCCAAGATCCGCAGCCGAAGCAACTCGCGCCTCCAAGGGCAATATCTTAGCCAATACCAAGCGGAAAACGCCGCTGCCGGCGCCGCCGGCGGCAGCAGCAGCAGCAGCAGCAGCAGCGACCCCAACCAGCGCATCCGCGAGCTCGAGGAGCAGCTCGAGCGCGCGCGCCAGCGCGAGGCGGAATACGAAAACGAGCGCCAGACCCGCGTGCGCACCAAGAGCGGCGACGCCAAAGCGCGGCACCGCTCGCGCAGCAGACTACGCGACGCGTCCGGCACGCCGAGCAGACAGGACTCGTGGGCGCGCGGCGACGACTCAGACGGCGAGGGCCTCAAGCAGTCGTGGAATAGCCAATCCGGAGGCCGCCCGCTGCCGCCACCGCGGCAGAATTCCCGCCCTCTTCCGGACCCACCAGCAGCTAGTAGCCTGGCGCCGCCGGCGAAAGTCAGGACACACCGTACGGGCGAGAACGTCTCATCGTCGCTCGCGCCGCTCAAGGCGCAGCACACGGGCGGTAGCAGCACGCGGCCGCTACCGGACCCGCGGGCGTACTCATCGCCGCTATCCTCGCCCCCCCCCCAGATGAACCGCGCTACGGAGCGCTTCCCCGTACCAGCAGCCGCTACGCCGCCGCCAGCAGCCAGGCGCGGGCCGTTCGCCGCCACGCCGTCGCCGAAGCCAGCCCCCCCAGCCACGGGCCGCCCGGCGTCCAAGTCGCTGCTGGAGCGCGAGATGGAGATGGAGCGGCAGCGGCAGCGCGAGTGGGAGGAGGCGCAGAAGGAGACGGCGACGCGGTCGCCCGAGGCTACGCGCGGCGGCGGGGTGGAGGGAATTGGTGGCGGGTTGGGCGGGCGGTGGGACGTGAGCCAGTTTGCAGGCTATACAGGGGGTGATGGGATGAATCGGGGCACGCAGGGGATTGGCGCTGGGAGGAGGCAGATTGTGGGGCCGCGGCCGCTGCCTGGGACGCCTGGGCCGCGCTGAGCGTGCCGTGGTGTTGCTGGTCCTGGCTTGGTGAGAGAGAGAGAGAGAGAGAGAGAGAGAGTGTGTGTGTGTGTGTGTGTGTGTGTGTGTGTGCGTGTGTGTGAGAGAGAGATGGGCTGGGCTGGGCTGGTTTTGCGTTAGAGATTCCCTGGTGCGAGGCGTTGGACCGGTAGGCGGTAATTGAGACGTGTGGTATACCCTCCTACTATGGCTTCCCACCTTAACTGCATTGTCCGTGATGATGATCTTGTGCAATTTGTTTCGAGCGGGTGAGAACCTGATGCGTATTTTACAATCAGTCGCTAGATATTCCCATGGCCTGCAGCAGCCCGCTCCGACAGCAATACGAGTAGCTTGTTGATCAAGCTTCAAGCAGCAATCCGACTGTGTAAGAGCCAAAAGCTGAAATTATAGAAACATGTTGGCAGAATATGTTATTGAGATGTTGCCATCAACCGAACGTACTTCAATGGCTGGGTTGTTGTGCTAACAAGTTCACTCGTAGTTACTGCTCGAAGCTATTAGTGCTATTCTGATTCTCAATTAGCCGGTGGGTGAATCCTTAATTTGAGCAAAAAAATGCGACTAATTGCATAGAACTCAAATTGCATACCTAAATCGCAAATTTCGCACAATTACTTTAACCTATTAAATAAAGGCTTTTTAATATTATTAATATTTTATTATAACTTTTATATATAATGTTTTATATAATTATAATATTAAAGCGCATTATTTTAATAT